>VZTL01053647.1:30342-43454 GCA_013400535.1 Scopus umbretta
AGTTTCTCTCTCTCTTCCCCCCCCCCCCCCGCAACGGGAAACAATCTTGCTACTGAGAGTGCCTGAGAGTAATATATGTAGAAGACTGATAAAAACTACCAACACTAGTGAAGCTGCTATGCCCGTCCTGAGGACGAACTGAGATTACTTCAGAGGGGAATAGACAGTGAAATAATCTCTGATGTAAAAGCTGGGTAAATTTTAGACAAAGCATTTCTTTGTGTGTCTCAAGAACATAGAGATTTGATGAAATCCGGTGATGATTATGGAGGCTTAATGCAACTAATAGGGTTAACGCTTGAAAAGATAATTTGTAAGCCTTCAAAGTATGTTCCACAATCATGTTTGCTTACTGGGATATTCACTAAGATCCATCACAAGTGGTTAGTACTTAAAGACAATTTTTTTTTCTTTTGTCACCAACAAACACATCTTTTTCTCATGCAAAATTTGTATTTGGAAGAAGGCAGCAAATAGACCAACTCTGTACTTACCAGTGTTATTGGTTAAAATTGAAATGTCTCTCAGCTATTTAATAAAATCTACATTTCTTAATGAAGAGTAACTTCTGATTCAGAAGACCTTATGAGGTTTTTATAAACCAAGGACACAGACTGCATCCTTGTCTGTTGAAAGGATAGGTGTGAGGGAAAAACAACACTTTCATTTAAATAGCTCATACACAAAAGTATGCAGTCTTTAGGTTGACCAGAAGTATTTTTAAAATTGGCAGAAATTCAAAGAATAACTTTAGCCAAAAAATTATAAGATCTTTTAAAGCGAAACATCTCACTTCATGATTTACAAAGGAAAACATTTGATCTTGCTATTTCAAAATGGTTTATTCTTTAAATATAGCTACATTTTTCCTTTTGAGTTTATGCAAAGACAAGAGTCAGGTTACCCTAAAACCACTTTTTTTATTTATTTATTTTCTTGGAAAGCCACAACCTAAAAACTTCTCTTTCCACCTACCAAAAATGCTTTCATCATTTTTTCAGTAGGATCACCCAGAGTTGTCCACATAGCTTTGAGTGTTGACAGCAATTACAGTTGTTCAACTGCAACATCGCACAAAAAAGCTGAGAGAGAGGATGAAAGATACTGTCCCTTGGCTGGGGAGGGGACCAAGGCCAGAGAGCCACATCCCCTCTCTCCCTTCAACAGCCTGAAATCATGCAGAACCTTGTACTCGTTTGGAAGAATGGGTATCATATGCTTAAACTGGCTTCTGTTCCCCAAGATAAGGCCTGTGGGCAGGTGATGCATCCAGTATGAGTGTTTGTAGCAAGTCTAGATACCCACCTTTAACCATCCTGGGGGCATGCATGCTTCTCTCTGCAAGGAAACATGCAATGCTGAAATAGGAGGCAGGCTTTCCACTGTGATCTAGTAGGGCAGAGGATGTGTCCTGATTTGATTTCTACTACTTCTCCTGTGAGTGTATAGGAAGGAGATTTTTCTCTAGGAAGGAGACATGGACAGTGTCCCAACTATGCCCTCTGACCAGGCTCCCGGCTTGCACTGCTGAGCCCATTGGCTTGCCAGCAGGTTGGGAGCTGTGGGTGTTTTGAGTCCCTTCACATTCTTCTTTCAGGCTGACCCTGCAGCCCCTGTATACACTGTGGGTGATGAACTGCAACCCACTAACCCCTTTGTGGAGGGTTGGATTTGCGCATCCCCTGGCTGTGATTATTATATCTTGTGATTGCTGTGATTATTACTTTCTAGGGGGAACCCCCATCTCTAGAGACTTTGAGAAGGCTCATCCAAGAGGAGTTAGCCAAGCAGCTAGATGGTAAGTAGTCAGCTCTGGGAAGCCAGAAGATATATCTGAGAGCATGAAAGATACTTTCCATAACTGTGGTGGCACCTGAACCTCTCCTGTTTATGGAAGACCATGTTGCAACAAGCCTGCCTGGCAGGAGGAGTGTGTAAAAGGAGATGTGCTTAGCAAGCTTTACCGTTCCCCGGGCTTGGTGTTCCCAGCAATAGCACAGGGGCTTTCTCTCGTCTTCAACACAAGGCCATTGCGTGTGCTAAGCACTTCATGGACTTTGCTACCAAAACAGCTTTGCTGCAGACTTGTTCCTGCGGATGCCTGGGCTGAGATGGTAGGGCAAGTGAAGACACAAATTCACACAGTTTGATTCGGGGCCCTGGAAGAGAGAGTAATCAGAATAGGACGTAAACTTTCTTTTGAGATTCTAGCTGGAGGAGAAATATTCCTGATATCTGGCTGTGACATTTGATACCCATCTCTATGAGAAGAGTGGGTGGAATGGATGTGGGCTGCTGCTTCTCTCAGAGTACATGAATTGCAGACCACTACTGTGAAATACAGAGCTGTAGTGCTTCTTCTCACGCAGCTCTTGGAGCAGCTGACATATAGCTGCAGGCATTTTCCTCCATGCTAAAGATCATGGTTCAATGGAGTGATTTATTTGAAGGATTTTATTTACACACTCTCAGACTTCAAATTCCATGCCAATCTAAAAGCATTCAAGATTTTGGATCAATGAAGAGAAGATAGAAAGCCCTTCTCCCTCTATTCTGTAGGATGTTTTTGTGATGCTGAGTATGTCTAAAGAGCTCTCTAGGCTGTTCAGGGTCTTAATATGGAAGTGGCAAGTGATGTGCCTGCTTGGAAATTGGAGAATATGCTGACGCAGGGAGCTGTCTTAGTTGCAGTTCCTGACTTCACAGCCAGAGATGGGTACATTAGCTTTAACTCCACATGTGTAACAGCCTAGAACGAGAAAAGTAAGCTTTGTCCCTACAGAGCAGCCACGTAACATCTCGCTCTGCGTAGCTGAAGCAGTGGAAATAGGCTCTTCTTTTCAGAGCAGCAATGATTCCAGTTTGACAGAAATCAACCAGCTGCACAGCTAAAGAAAAGGACATTTCAGATCCTTGGTGGACAAGGAGCAGAGGATGAGAGAAGTGTTCAGGATTAAGTATGAAATTCAGAAGTTTAAAGCTACTGAGAAATAAAGTTTAAATAATGTAGAGAGGGTCAGGGAGGCACAATCATGGCTTATGGGGAAGGATTGTGTGGGGACAACAAATGGGTAGCCCTGAAAAATTGATCTGTGACAATACTTGGACTTTACTGGGCCACTGGTTCTGGCTCTCCATCGTCTGGAACACTGGCCTTCTAGTCTAACAAACTGATTTCCCTCTCTTCACAGCAAAGTTAGCCTATCTCCTGACTCAGATACAGCCTGCACATGTAAAAGCATCCCATGGCAGACCAGGACCTCCTGGTCCCCCTGGGAAGGAAGGACTCCCAGGAAGAACTGGCCCTCCAGGAGAGCCTGGCCGGCCTGGACAGCCTGGGTCTGAAGGACCACCTGGACCAATTGGTCCCAAAGGTGAGTGAAACATGGTCTGTTTGGGCACTCTGATAAAGGGATGTGTCCACCACATTTTGTTGTCCACCTCTCCTATTAGTAGTATCTAAGTGGTCCTCAAAATGCATGTGTTAGAAGCAGCCTCAGTCTGTTGAACCAGAGGTGGTGAATGTGACCAGCAATTGCTGGTGTGTTCCATCTCTGGCCAGAATTGGAGTGGTGTGAGCCTTCATTCCCACTTAATGTCCCATCTCAGTGGATTGGCCACAATTAGGAACTATTTTTAGCAAATATATTGGTTTCAGTGAGGTGGAAGACCTATGGTAGTATTCTTTAGTTCCACAGATCAAGCTCAGTCAGTTCATTATTTTTCTTTCTCTCTCCACAGGAGAAAGAGGAGCAAAGGGTGAGAAAGGAGACACTGGTGTTGGCCAACGAGGGGAAATAGGTCCTCCAGGAATTCCAGGTGTGTTTCTTCAGAACACCCCACAAAATGCATCACTCAGAACTGCTACAAAGACACAGGTCTCTGCCATATCAGACAGATGATCAGGATTACATAAATACGGCATACACAGTTTCTGTAGAAGGTGGCCCAAAAGGAAGAAATATATCACTAGCATCGTATCCGGCTACCTTTTTTTCCTCAGCCTGATTGACAGGTGTAATGATGCATCTCAGTAACAGCTAGGTTAACTGACCTTTGGGATGAATCCAAAATGAAGCTTTAATTACTAGATACACTGTGAAGCATCCTATCTTCCCGTGCCAGAATCTTGTGACCAAGCTGAACCCAGAGATCCAGGCAGCTTCAGATGTTATAAAGGGTCATATCCAACACCTGTGCTTCAGGCATACAGCTTGTGCTTTACCTTTGCTGACAAACAAGCAGCAAATATATTTCATTTCTAATTTGAAATTAGGAGCCATAGATCTGTTTTGTCTTCACCCTGCTTTGTTGGGGAAGGAAACTATGGGAAGCCTTCATAACTCCATGGTCTGCATTTGGCATACGTGTCCTGCATTGCCTTAAAATAACAATGGACACACTATGCTTCGCACCAATGAGTCATCTCCCAAAGGTCGCTTTTGCCTCCAGCTTTCCCATCCTCACCTCCTCTCTATGAGGACTATATGTCATTAGTTGGCTCGTGCAGCTGCACAACTTCAATGTGGTGACAGGATGAGCAGCCATAGCACAGCTGTGCAGCCCAGGGATGCCATAGGGGGTGGAAACCTGTCTTTCAGAGGAGAAACACTTGTCACATCCTTTTAGGTGCATGCTAGCCGGACCCAAATCTGTGGAAGCTGATGTCTGCGTCCCTGTTTGGCAGCAAAAAGCCATCTCGTGTGATGTTATACTGCTGAGTAATGCACCCTGGGGCTGTCAGTCACCAAGCGTTTTGTTTTTATTTTAGGCCTCCCAGGGGAGCCTGGTTATGCCAAAGATGGGATGCCAGGACCACCCGGCCCTCAAGGGGAAGCTGGTGTGCCTGGTCTCACAGGTCCACAGGGACCTCCGGGAGCCAACGGACAGTGTGACCCCACTCAGTGTGCTTACTATGCAAGCCTGGCTGCCAGACCTGCCAATGTCAAAGGGCCCTAGCACGCAGGGAGTATCCCCAGACTTGTTTTTAAAACTTGAATTCATCTCGCCTGTCAAGAGCTCTCAGATGTCTTCAACTGTGGTTTATTTCATGGGAGGCCTTCTAAAGCCAACAAATGCTGCCGGTCGGACAGATTATTTTTGTGTATTATAATTATTATTGTTATTACCTTTGATGTGATATGTGAATTTGTTTTTGTTTTCTCTAACATCAGGGCATATTACAACATTAAAAATAAGTGGGTTTTTTTCCTCTTTTGAAGAGCATACAGTATTGATGCATTGTATAGCTGTTTATGCAAAACCATTCCAATGCCAAAAATTTTTTTCCTGTTATCTGGTTAATTCTTTCCAAAGCTTTACCCCTCACCCTTGAAACTGAAATAAAATCCTGCACTGTGCAGCCAGGGGCATTAACTGTGAGACACAGGCTGATTGCAGGATTGTTGGTGCTATCTGCCATCCACATGGAGGGGAGGAAGGCAAAGCCATGCCAAAGCTGGGGAAGAGGTCTCCGGTACATTCAGCTCACAAGGTACAGACAGTTATGAACAGCCAATACGTGTTTCCCAGAAATTCCCTATTAAATTTAATGTTCTGCTGCCCATAAGTGAATCTGTATCCTATAGGAGCTACTTTTCATGGGACCATGTGGGATGTCACAGTAAAACCTGAAGGAACCGCAGAGATGATCTAAACCTTCTCACTGCTCCCTGTGCAAGAGCAAGAGTATTTGGAGGGTTTGGTCCTACCAGATGGAGCTTAGCTTCCTTCTGTCAGGGACGTGCATCTTCAAAAAGCCACGATGCTGTCCTCCATCAGCTCAGGGATGCCAAATTCCCTTTTCATTGTCAGCGCACACACAGCTCCCTACCACTGCTTCACCCCAACATCAACAAGAGCAGCACAGAAGATCACCTGGCATTAAGCAGCTCAGGAAGCCAAATGTGACCCAACTTTACTGCTTTGAATGATCCACTGTGATTATAACCTAGCAGTGTTGTGTTTTAGAGGGTAGGTGAGAAGTTGCAGGCTGGCCTAGGAGAAGGCTGATCTCTGATGAAAAGGTCACAACAAAGAGGTCTTCAGAAACCCAGAGGCAATTTTGTTTCAGGGTGAAAGCAAAAAGTCAGACACTGTCCCTTTTCCCCTCTCAGCTAATTGCCAAGATCAACTTGAGAATGCAAAGAGAAAGTAAAGAGGGGCTGGACCCGAAAAGACCTTCGCAATAGGCTGTTGGTGAGTTTAACCCTCTGACCAAGACAATCCCACCCACAAAGGTGCAGATATGAGAGATGATCAGGCCTTAGACATATGTGCCAGCCAGCAAAGCAGCTGCATTTTCAAAATTCTTCTGCACAAAGCAGTTTGTATTGAGTGATCGGATTAATGAGCCTGACACAGGCACTAAGAGCTGAATGTGTTTGGAAATCTCATCAGGTCTTTTGGAGACAGAAAAGAGGCACCCTGCCCTGCTGGCGTGTTCACCACATGGCATGGTGCTTCCAAGCTGGCTAAGCTGAGCTGTCTGTAACCACCCCGGGAACCAGACCCCACTGCTAAAACTCAGAGATAACCACTTGCTAGCTTTGGAGTCTTTTTCTCACCCAGCAGTAGATAAAATTTGCCTCTGCTTTTCTGAAGAATGAAATTAAATAATGTGTTCACACGCCAGGGTTAAACAGTGTCTTTGCTGTGCAGCTCTCAGTGGTGCTGTTTTTCCTTCTTCCTATGCAAATAAACCCTTTGATTTGATTTTACTGTGTTTCTTTCTATGGAAAGACCAATCAAAGCGAAACTATCATAAAGTGAAAAGCTTACCGCTTTTAAGTAACTCTCAGTGGTATATCTGTTACTGTACTGCACCTTAGGTCAGCCTGCTATATTTCAGTATTAAGCAATCACGTTGATCACGTTGCGTTTCACAGCACCATTGTCCCTAGTCCAGGCTGAGTGAGATTTCATCCCTCCGGTGGTGAGGCTTTCCATGCAAGAGATACCTCCCAACATGTCATGAGACATCGTTTCGAATAAATGTGATGGCAATGAGCAGGTTCCGTGGAGGTCAGACATGTTAACTGGGCCGTGTTAATGTGACATTTAATTCCTGTCATGACGATGGCTCCTCAGCCTCTGTAGATTGTCTCTCATCATGTGTCTGCATGTGCCGTGCATGGCATAGACTTTAATACCCTACAGTGCACCATGTGAAGGGTAGATACATAATGATGTTCTATTAAAGAAATTTCAGGGTCTTTCACCCCTGTAAGGTCATAGAATCATAGAATACTTCAGGTTGGAAGGGACCTTTAAAGCTCATCTAGTCCAACACCCAATGGGTGAGATGCTGCAGGGGTATCCAGTTGAAGGAGACCTAGGGTTTTTGGGGGTTTTTTTTTGGATAACCCTTTTCATTTGAATGCCTGTTGGAGCCATTACCAAGAGTCTGCATTAGGAACATGAGGGACAGACCTGTATCTTTAATAACAATTAAAAGATCTGCAAAGGTTAGGCACAGACTACGGCTCTGCAGCTTCTCCACCCAGAAAAGGGGACGCAGCCTAATTCCCTTTGCTCCAGCGTATTCCCTAGCATATGGTTGTCTGTTCAGTCTGTTCCTGGAGACACCCCACACTGTCTCTGTGCCCTGAATTCAGTGGGTGCCATTTCCCTGCTTTTTCTTAAATCTCCTTTTCTCTCCAGCCAGTTAAATGGCATTTACCAAGCATAATGTTGCTCGTGAGAGGAGTACAAGCCATGCTGCAGACCCAGATCAACCCCTGTGTTTATAGCCACCCAGTTTCCACGGGTGTAGCCATCAAGGGGAGGCTTCTATAGCTGCCACCTCCTACAGAAGCAAGCCCTGTGCGAACGTGCCTAACACGTCACCTGCAGTAGAAGGTAAGAAAGGAGGGTGTATTTGCAGGATTTCTGCCCTGCATGCTCAAACACTGAAAGCTGCAACAGTTTTTGCCTCAGTCTGTTCGTGGGTAGTTGCAGGCTTTGGAAAGGTGGCCTGCGATTACTTTCCAAATTAGATCTGCCATCTGGGCAGATAGTAAACCTACAAGTACAGCCCCGGGCACGGTCAGAAGCTGCCCTGCAGATAACGCAGGTGCCACCGTGCCTGAGCAGGTGATCCTCTGTGCTGGAGGGTGACAAGCGGACGTGTACGGTCTGTCCAGCATCTTGCAAGGTGACCACGCAGGCAGGAGGTGGCAGCCAGGGCCAGGACCGTGCTGATGGCTGCGCCTCTAACCGCCCTTGAATAAGGGAGTGCTGTGGCTTCTGCATCTCCGTGCTCCTGCCTCTGCAGCAAAGCGGTTGGTACCTCACCATAAAGGCTGTTCACTGAGCCTGAGGTTTCAACGCAGGAAGGGGCTGATATTTTTGTTGGATTTTCTTTCGGCTGGTCCTGTAGTAAGAGAGGATGTACTGTTAAAATTGCATTAGAGAGCCGGATATATTATTATTTACGTATTAAAAAGGTGCTAATGACACGAGTTTTATGGCATCGCTGTGGGTTGGGTTTTTTTGTTTTGTTTTTAAATCAAGTGTGTAAATTATTGCAATTATAGCAAACAGACTATTATTCCGTTAAAATTTTTGCCTGCCAAATAAATAAATTAAAAACCAAACCAAAACAACAGGACCATTTGAGGAAGATATTTTTGTGTGTGCAATTATTTAAAAATTTATACTTGCTTTCTAAACAGTTTTAAATTAGCTGCTTCTTGGAAGCTGTAGCAAGGAGTAGATTATTTCCCTTCTTTGCCACTTGTGAGTGGCTCTTCTGAGTACAGGCTTATAATGCTGTTTTCCTGAGCTGTCCTTTCCCCATCTCTTGTTGTTAATATGGGATAATTAAACTGTGTAAGGCTGAACTCTGTTCAACACATTTATTTGGAGATGTGTAAACAAAGCAAGGCTACTGTGTTCAGGACTAAACCAGATGCTTGTGAGGTTTTTTTTCAGAGAAACAATAAAAATGGGCAGCCCAAGCTCTGTGCTCTGACCACAAAACTAGCTGGGAGATGAGCACAGCTTTTATGTTCTGGGCAATTTAAAAAAAAATAATTAAATTTATTAAAAAAAAAAAAGAAAATAGAGTTTACTGATGGCTCAGTCTTTTAATATGGAAACTGGCCAAGCTCTGCCCTGCTATAGATGGCATTTTGGCAGCTTCTGGAGCAGGACTGGATTCCTAGGCACAGCTGGGTATCACCCCCCGACAACGTCTTGGGTGCCAGAGACACCGACAGGGGACTGGCAGATGTGAAGTAGGACCTAGGGGAGTCTTTCCAGATCTGCAGTGGGTGACCCTCGGATAGATCATGTATCACATCAAATGATGTAATATGCTTATGCCTAAGTACCTGAATCCCATGCTCAGTCTCTCGCAGTGGGATTCACTGCGTCAGGCCATGGTGTCTGTGCTTTGGTGGCTCCGATGTGAGCTGTGGAGCCCGGAGAGCGATTCAGCTCCTCCTAAAATAGGCAGCTGAAGCACTCTGGGCTGTGTTGCCTATATTCGCTAGGTCTTCATGGAAAAGAAGATCTTCTGGTAGGTGTCATTATCTTCCCCCATTACTGGCCCACGTTCCCACTGAGCTGGTGTGGGGATGTATGTGTAACAGATGATGAGGTGTTGGGTGTTACGTGACTAACAGCCAGGCAACTCAGAGGGAGAGGGACGAGGTTATGGCACAAACCTGTACTGTTCCTGTTCCAGGGAATAACAGGAAAATTTTCTTAAAAAGACTGCACTAACTCAACAGTTACAACATAGACTGAAAAAAAAAAAAAAAAATCCACTACCACCTCTTTCAGCCTCCATGAGCTGGAGTCCAGTGCTGCTGAGGGTTAAGGTTGCTGCTTCATGGCGCAGGGAGAAAAAGCAGCAGAAGGACAAAGACAGCCTGGGGGTGAAGGCAGGCTCTGACCCCAATCTGCAGCCCTGCACAGGGGTGAGCATCCACCAGAGACCACGAGGAGTCCTCCTTGCTGCTGCCTCTGCAGAGCAGAGAGGGGGAATGGTCTCTGCATCGGCCACCAAATTGCCTCCTACATCCCAGTTTCAGCACCTGTCTGAGGTCCTCAGGGTAATAAGGGTCCAGCAGAGTCTGGACTTTCCTTTCAACACCTTGGTAAATGGTGAAGCTGAATTAAGGAAAGAAAGCCTGCTTAGTTTCTTCAATCTGGATTAAACCTGGAAGTCACAAACATAGATTTTTGTCTGCTCAGTTGTAAAATGAGAAAAACTTATTAGAAAAGCATGAAGACATGACGAACCGGAGACTTGTTTTCAGAGTTGCTTTACAAAGCAGATTTTTGCTGTAAGGGCTGATTTCCAAATACCTTGCATAGCTTGACTCAAAAATATTAATGCTGGCAATATTCTCATTGGAGTTTGTCTGAACTGAGAATGAGAATATCCTGCTGAGTCTCTAGGGCGATCATGTGTTGAAAATACGGGCTGTTTCTTGTTATTTTACATTTTGGATCATGAGCCTTATGTAGAAAGCACAGGGTAACAATTTGACAGAGGGACATTAATCATACTCTGACATTCCTGATCAGTGTCAGAAGGAAGGATGTCCTACAAGATGGAGCAGAAAAGAACCTTCCACCTTGGTAAAGGAAAACCCACGGTCAAACACCAGTTGTGAAGTGCAACAGGAGAACAGTGCCCAACATCACAAAAACCTCACTCTGACCATGGGATGCATCTGAGCAACCCAAACACTCTGCGTGTGTGTTGGTAATGTGCCTGGCAGAGAGGAAAGCTGACGGAGGGTCCTGATCTGCTGAGAACCTCAAAGGTTGTCTGTGGAGCACACAACAAATCCAAGTTAAGAGTAACAGCCAGTATGTGACAGCCCTGAAAATCTGTATATCAGGGTGAAATCCAATTAAAAACCAGCAGAACCTAAAGTGTAACTTCAGAGGGTTGAACAATGACCTCAAAATCCTTGTCAGCATCTTCCAGATAGAGGGCTTCCAGCACTTGCCACTCATCTGTGCAGCCACACACGCCCCTCCTGCAGCAACGCAGGCTCCCTGGAAAGTCAGCACCATCCTGGAGATCAGAACTGAGCAAGGTGGGAAGGCAAAGATGATGTGCCCCACCTTCACAGGACCTGACCTGGTAGACCTGCTTACACCATACCTCTAAGACATTGTCTTCTACCTCTAGTAGCCTGTGGGAGGCTGTGGAGACCCCTCTCTTTGAAAAGTATTTGAAATGATTGTGCTAAGCATTTTTTAGCTGAAAGCCTTAAGGATTAGAGAACGAGGTAAAAGAGTTGAGCTCTCTCAGTCCGAGTCTTCAAACTCACAATTTTCTCCTTCCAGGAAAATGCCCTGCTCACTACATTGCATGCTATGCTGAGTGCCTTGGGATAAACCTGGCATTTTACATGTCTCCTACAAAAGCTATGACAGTGAGGAATAAAAATCTGCTTGTAAATATGCCAGAGCAAGTGCAGCACAAGAAAGACAGTGTCTCTGTGGAGCAGGCATTCATACACTCAGCAGGAGGAAGAAGGACTTCCAGATTTCAAAATTTATTCTTCATTTTGTTTGCTGAATGTTAAAGGCACAATCTGACCTGAGGACAGGATCTGTTCATGGTTCCTAGCTCCAAAGTCATCAGCTGTGAGTCTGTCTTCTTCTTGTCCCATTTACCATGTCCTTTATCTACCCAGCCTTGATGCTTCCATTGCAATCCCTTTGGACTGAGCAACGTGGATTCCTCAGACAACAGCATCCTACATGCTCCCAGAAGGAGAAAGCTACACATAGAAAAGGATTTGAAACAATCTGCTGAAAAGCACAGGCACAGCACTGCCATTTCACTTTCTAAACACTAACAGGTATTGCCACCAGCTCACTGGCTGCAACAGTGAGAGGCAACGTCATGGCCTGGGAGCTGGGGTTTGTGTACACTGCAGAGCTGGAAGGGAAACACCTGATCAAGTGAGAACACCAAGTGTTTACTCAGTGGGATGTATCTGAGCAACCCAAACACTCTCTGTGTTTGTTGGTAACGTGCCTGGCAGAGAGGAAAGCTGACGGAGGGTCTTGATCCACTGAGAACCTCAAAGGTTGTCCGTGGAGTGTACAAAAAATCATCAGCGACTGTCTCCGTTCAACCAGCCACGGTGCTGGTGGGCCAATGGACACAGCCGCTGACTTCACGTGTGCCTCTGTAGGCCCTGATCCGCTCTGGAGGTACCTTACAGAGCATGACCCAAAGTATGAAGGGAAGAAGAAGCTCAAGATCTCAGGCAGAGAGCTGATGTCGGTTCCTGCGCAGGTCTTTGGCTTGGACCAGCTGCAGGTCCTGGAGATGAGCCCAGAACGAGAGAGCTGCCTGAGATATCGGATGGAGCTGCTCCCCCGAGAGATCAGCCACCTCAGGAACCTAACCTGCCTCTACGTGGACTCCAACAACTTGAAGAAAATCCCTGCTGAAATTGGCACTTTGAGTCACTTGGAGAGGCTCACTCTGAGCAACAACAGCCTGAGCTCGTTGCCTCCAGAAATGGGGGCACTTCAAAGGCTGCACAGCCTCCACCTGGCCAACAACAGCCTCACCGAACTGCCTGCACCCCTCTGCCAGCTGAGGAGCCTCACCTTTCTAGATGTGAGTGACAACAAAATAGGCAGAATCCCCTCCAGCATTCGGCAGCTAGAGAAACTGGAAACGTTGCTATTGCTCTTCAACTCACTGGAGAGTCTGCCCGAGGATGTCTGTCTGTTAAAGAATCTGCACACGCTTTGGTTGGGAAACAACCAGCTACGGGCCCTTCCAACAAGCTTTGGGGAGCTGGTGAACCTGGACTGGGGATACAATTACTGTTCGTGCAACTTTGAGGGTAATCCACTGGAAAGTCCTCCCCCTGAAGTCTGCAGCAGAGGCCCTGAAGAGATCAGAGATTATTTCCTCTCATTTTGTAGGACTCAGAGAGACTAGACAACTGGTGTCAGTCCTCACAAAGTGACTGAGATGGATTTATTCTGTACAGATCTACTGCCCAAGCAAATTGTGTTTCAGATGGAAAAGTCTGGTAAAAATCACTCTGTGGAGCTCAAAAGCTTCCTCTCTGCTGTAAGGTGATTTCTCTGGCAGTCTTTCTTTTTTTTTTTTT
>VZTL01053647.1:43487-59804 GCA_013400535.1 Scopus umbretta
TTTAATGCTAGTATTGAACAGCAGTGTATACCTTTCAAAAAATCATTCAGGGACAACTATAATTTTTTTGTTATTTATAGTTGCGTAGATCTATCTCAGGAAATGTTGCAGCCAAACATTCAGTCTGAGAAAATGAACAATAGCTAGTCTGAGAGGACAGAGTCAGGTAAACAACTGGTGGTACATAAATAGCAATAATCTGTACTATTTCTTTGCACACTGGGTCAATGCTTGAGTCTGTCCTGAAGTACATGCAGGCTGAGGTTTTTGAAAGTGTTTAAGGCCATACAGACTTGTGGATTTGGCTTTGCCTCAGGTAGCCCAGAATCTCATTACCTTCCATGGTATTTTACATCCAACACACAGGTTGAATCAGCTCAGGCTTCTGTTTAGCTCCGGGTAAGGACCAAGCTGTGTCCATGTCCCACAAGGTACTATGAAAGCAACGTCTCCATTGCTTTGGCATGACATGGTGTATTCCTTACCCTGCTTCTCCCGAAAAAGCAGTTTCAGTGCAGGGCTATCACACTTGCTGGAGGCAGCATGGACCTGGAGTTGATGTGCCAGTCCCTCCAGAGCAGACCTCAGTGATATTGCTCCATGGAGCTTGGTGATGCAAGGCGGTAGCCGAGATTTAGAGCATGCAGCACGAGCAGAAAGGTTTCCACTTCTATCGAGGCTGGGAAAGTGTTCAGAGATATTAAAATACAAGTATGCAAACTTCCTGCAAGGGAACACTTCTGAGAATCTCTGTCTACAATCATAAAAGGCTTCATCAGTGTTACATTATGGAAATTTGCTGAGACTCCTTTCTGTTTCATTTTGCTCTCTCTTCCCCTTAGCTTCTCATCAGCATTTTCCTCCGACCTCTCCTTAGCTTTGCTCTTTGTGGGTGTTTTCTCTGTGGCTGCTCCCTCTGCCATTATCTTCCCGTTTCATTATTTTCTCATCAAAAGCCTCTCATTTGCTTATAAATGTTTGTTTTGCCCTCTGTCTCCTTTGTTTCCTATTTCTTCTTTGACCAACGTACAGAAAGATGCAGCTTTGTGCCTTTCCTGGAAAGAAGGGCCTGAGTCAGGCCTGCTGGGAGATGAAAATGTGCTTCCAGGGTTCACAGAGGAAGGGGGAGAGAAAGGGTTTGAGACATTGATGCACGGACCATTAAGTCTCTTGTTCAGTAATCTTCTTCTCCTTGTAGCAAAGATCAGCCCAAGGAGAATAAGACATCTGAGCTGATGCTGAAATTTTATTTGGTGACAAAAGCACAACTCCAGATATTCTTAGTATGAACTGATTTTTACACTGCTCTGACACTGAGTCTGCTCCTGACCTTTGTGAAGCTTTAAAACTAGCCATCAGTTTTTGGTGGTACAGAATCCCAGAATCCCAGAGTGGTAGGGGTTGGAAGGGACCGCTGGAGATCATCTAGGCCAACCCCCCTGCTAATGCAGGTTCACCTAGAGCGGGCTGCTCAGGACATCGACCAGGTGGGTTTTGAATATCTCCAGAGAAGGAGATTCCACAACCCCTCTGGGCAGCCTGTTCCAGTGCTCTGTCACCCTCAAAGTAAAGAAGTTCCTCCTCACGTCAGCTGCAACTTCTTATGTTCCAGTTTGTGCCCGTTGCCCCTTGTACAGTAACCAGATCCAGTATAGAAGTAGTATATCACAGAGTGAGAAATCATCACGTGGCAATAATGGACATGTGCACCAGTTTGTTTGGTTTTCCTGTGGTTGATTATTTCTAAGATGTGTGACAGGGGAAAGAAAGGAGTAAAGAAACCATGGTGCCCTGCTCACTTGGCTTTTTCTGTGGCAGCATGGAGAATCAGAGATGGAGCGGCAGGACAGTGAACTGTAAGTCCTTTGTACTTGGTTGTTTTTCAGAGATTTGCAGCATGATAATGGACAGTGTGTGAAGAAGCTCCTGAAGCTCGTGCTAGGTCAGACGGAGGGTATGTCAAGGTGGCAACATTAAAGATGTTGAAGGAATGGGGGTTTGTTCCTGCCATTGATCCATTCTCTGAATCTAAACAGGTCTGCTGTCTTATTTCCCCATTCCTCCTGCCCCATTCAATACGGGCAGTCAACCTGCCTTTCTAAAGCTTGTCTAGCACAGGGCATGGTATAAAGGCAGTACTAGCAAGCGGGGCACATGGAAAGACAAGGTTATTGCCCTGGGATATGTGCAGGAATTAATTCCTAGAAACTGTGGTCTTTTTTAGAGGCTTGTGTCTAATACATCAAGTCCTTCCAGGGCATCATCTTAGACAAGTGGTAGGAGGGACAATTTCTCATGTCCCACGTCAAACTCTTCAGATCCTATCTTGGAACTCTTCAGATCCTATCTCGGTGTTTTTCTTGTACATGGCACAGGGTTTGGGCTTGAGGATCCATTTCCAATTTCATCTGCCTTTCCCCTCTGTTTCTTGGCCAGTGATTCCCAAGAGGCTAGCTGACTTTAGCTTGTTTGGGGGGTTCATAACATCTCACAGATTTCACTTCTGGTTTTGGTCGACCAGGTTTCACACACTTAGTTTAACTAGTCCTCTCTCAAAAAAACACAGACATAATTTCTGAAGCCTGATTGTATCTGTTAATAATATACCTGCCATTTCTGGGAGTGAATAGAGCTAAAAAGGGGGTTAAAGCCTGCAAGAAAATGTAATCTTTAATAAATAGTACCAATACCTCTGCTGTAATTCTCCAGTCTGTTGGGATCAAGAGAAATTCTAAGAAATTAATGCAAGTGAGTGCACTTTGACCATACCATCAAGCTGCCTGAGCAGACTGAATATGTTATTTAGCTAGAAGAAATTCTGTCCTCACACCATGCTGTCTGTCACCTCTTCCTCTCCCTTTGTCCTGGTTGCTTCTGAAATCCCACTTCCCACAGCAGAAACTCCAATAGTGCATACGTGCTGCAGTATTCTGGCATCTGTGTTAGTGGCATAGTTACACAGAGCAACAACTAGCTCTTGGTGTTGTCATTAAAATGGCATTAAAATCTAATCTCAAAGTGCTTATCCTGTATTTGTTGTACTATCTGTATTGCTGCTAAGCACCCTCCTTTGCCTGTGCTCATTAAAACTTCAAGCATTCACATCAGAGAATATCAAATTTCTAGGATACAGGCCCCTGACAAAAAGCCCTAGATATAATCCATACTTGGAGGGTAGCGGGGAGGAGAGAGAGGGGAGAATTGTTAAAGCTGACATTCAGCATTTATGGGAGTTGTGCATGCATTTCCCTTCACCCCATACTGTACTGCAGACTGGCATAGAAGAGCATTGTCCCCTGGAATTGCATAGGACATTCATTTGAAAACTTTGAACTCTTGCAGGCAGAACAGTAATAAAATGTAAAAGCAGTGAGTGAAAAAAAAGCTCCAAATAGAAATTCAGGAGAATTATATATATAAGGGCAGAGGGCTCTTTAATTTAACATACAAATGCATAACACTTCACAGGCTGGTAGCTCAAGTCAAACAAGTTCTGACTACAGATAAGCTGCACATTTTTAATGCTGGAGAGTTCACCTGAGGATATGACAGATTCTCCACCACCTGAAGTCTGTAAAACCCACAGTCTAGCTCGCCCAAAGGTGTGACTATAACACTACACCTTGTTTTATGCAAACTGAAAGTTCCAAAGACTCTTTCTATCTTTAAAAGTATATGGCTAGAGTCTATGGCTACCACAAATCTAAAACAGTAGGTCCCAGCATTTACTTAGTTCTCCCTCAATTTGCCTCTGTATGAACTTCAGCTTTTTAGTTTTCAATGGCTATGATCAATGCTTAAAGAATTGAAGGTCACCAAGCCAGGAGCCTGTGTTCAGCGGTGGAGTCTATGAGTTGGCAACATGAAAATGAAGTGGCAGTTGCTGTTCTCCTCATGCTTTTTTGGAGTCAGCAGCAGATTTCCCAGCTCACAAGCGGAAGACTGCTCCTAAATTCACTTTGAGTGGCGTTTAGCACACACCATTTTTTCAAGTCTTTGAAAGTCTTGTGGTTGATCAATCAAATATATTACACATTAGCAGACATCAAAGGAAATACAACTTTGCAGACCCCCAGAAAACAAAAGACACTGCAGCTAATATCGTGCATACAATACAAACATATTTGATATCTGAAAGGAGAGTCCTAGCTTCTGAACATGCAGTTGTTGGGGATCTGTCTCCAGATGTTTTCTATGGTTTCCCTAGTCCAGGAGGATATAAAATCAAAGGCCATCATCACTGAGAGAGGCCACTGTTCCTGCTAGCTGGACAGACCCAAACACCACCTGCCTTTCTGTCTTCCTCTGTGCTCCGTAGCCTCAGCTCAGAACTTGGCAGTCTGACTTCAGAAATGACTATTTTCTGGTGATGCAACACCGAGTCAGTGCAAGAGGCTCAGGTCTGAGATGAGTCCATGGGACCTACAGGTTTAATTATCACTGACTGCATGCAGTCACTGTCAGAGGTACGAGATTCAGCAGAACATGTTTCCCTACACTTGGGCAATGGTACCACAGGAGAAACAAAGCAACGTATCACGAGCAAGTGCCATATCGTTCAGCACACCAAATTGCAATGGAAGCCTAAGTAGCATATCTAATGAAGATCACTCTAAGCCATACGAGGAAAGGTTTTTAACCTTTAACACCAGAGTGTTCTGCCCATGAACCAAGAGACAGGTAGCAAATGGTGCTTAAACAAATACCACATCCAAGGCATGGATTTCTTGTGTTTGTTAAATATCTCAACAGTTGTCAAGATGCTTTTTATTTTTCTTCCACCCTAGGGAAACTGTAAAACATGTTGCCATTCTCACTGTCATGCAAACAAACTTCCCTTGAATAGTTCAAGCAGCAAGAAACTAGCAAGAGGGGAAGAGGCTGATGAGCCAAGCCCGGATGGAATAGTCCACACTGAGTCTTTGCACTCACTGGATTTTGCCAGACTTATGTGTCTGATAAAGCCAGCCTGGAGCTCACTGCTGCTGAGACTCCCAAAGTGATCCCACATCCAGTCATTTGGAGCATGAACTTTATGAGGACTTGCATTCAGTAGGATGAAATGACTCTCATATCAAAGGTATTGGTTCAGCTGGGGTCAGGTCATTAGCACAAAGTTATGTCTAAAAGAGGAATCTTTCCAGTGCTTTGAAAATTTCAATGTTGAAAAGCTCAAACTGAAACTTCTTCCTGTAATGCAAGATTATTTTTTTTTGTTGTTGTTCCATTTCCCGGAGACTTAGAAAATAGATAATTGTACTCCTGTTTGCAACAAGCCTTTTACATACGTGAAGCTTGTTGAAGAGCTTCTTATGAGACTTATTAAAGTGAAACAAGCACTAAGCCTTTCAGTCTTTCTGATCTGGTCATGTTTTCCACATGTTTGGTAGTGCTGTTCTCCTCTGGACTATTGCTACACATCTTTACTGAGCAGTCACAGTCAAAATTAAATACAACATGGCATCTGAAGTCTTTCTAGTGCCAAAGTAAGGACTACTGCACATCTTGAAAGTTATAACCTTGTTTGTTCACTCTTGTGTGATGGTGTTGTGGTTTAACCCGGCAGGCAGCTCAACACCACACAGCCGTTTGCTCACTGGCCCTCTCCCCAGTGGGATGGGGGAGAGAATCAGAAAAAAANCCCAGTGGGATCGGAGAGAGAATCAGGAAAAAAAAAATCATGGGTTGAGATAAAGATGGTTTACTAGGACAGAAAATAAGGGGAAAATAATAATATAATAATGTTAAAGAATATAGAAAATGAATGATGCACAATGCATCACCTGCTGACTGATGCCCAGCCAGTCCCCTGGCCAACTCCCCCCAGTTTCTATACTGAGCGTGACGCCGTATGGTATGGAATAGCCCTTGGGGCAGGTTGGGTCAGCTGTCCTGGCTGTGCCCCCTCCCAGCTCCTTGTGCCCCTGGCAGAGCATGGGGAGCTGAAAAGTCCTTGACTGGTGGCAGCACTGCTCAGCAACAACTAACACAGCAGTGTGCTATCAGCATTGCTCTCATGCTAAATCCAAAACACAGCACTATGCCAGCTACTGGGAAGAAAATGAACTCTATCCCAGCTGAAACCAGGACAGGTGGTGATTTCTCTTTTTTCACAAGCAATTCACTTTGTATCTACTGTGATACTGCACTTTGCTACAGTGCTGCTATGGTCATATTTTGGTATTTGTGTATTTGTGTAAGCTGAAGTTGGTAACCTTGCACTTGTCCCTGCTGAATTTCAGCTTTCCCCTCAGCTTTCCCCCTCCCATCCCAGACAAGTTATACAATTCTTCAAAATCATTCTGAATTCAAATCCTGTCCTCCTGCGCTTACAATGCCTCCGAGCTTTATGCCATCTGAAAATTTAATAACCATACTCTCTTTTCTATCATCCAATTCATTAATGAAAATACATGCCAGGATTGGACCCAGAACAAACCTGGCTGAACTCCACTTTCTACATCCTTCCACTCTGACAAAGCACCACCAATAACCTTTCTGATACGTTATCAATCCAGCTTTGCACCCAATCGATCATTATCTCATCTAGACCATGCTGCTGCGGCTTGCTTATGAGAATGTCACATGCAACCATTTTTAAAACCTTAGTAATGGCAAGATTTGTGACAGCTACTTTTCCTTTGCTCTTAAAGCCTCTTACATTGCTAAAAGTGGGGATTACATCAGTTCAACACAATATATTCTTGACAAATCCACATGGGCTACTTGTCCTTGCTGCTTCATGAAGCATCTGCTGCTGTGACTTGTTATTTTCCAGCTGCTTGTGAAATGTGCATTTGTTCCAGAATTTTTGCAAGGCTTGAAGGCAGGTGAGCATTGCTTCCCATCCCTCTCCCCCAACAAAAAGAAAGAAAAAAAAAAAAAAAAAAAAAAAAGGAAAAAAAAAAAAAAAAGAAAAAAAAAATGCCTTTTAGCTTAGACTATGCATATTCCTTATAGCTACCATGACTTTCTGGACTTGCACAGGCCTGGTGCTGTGTGAAACAACTATCTTTAATGCAACAGCGACTTGCTGCTTCAGCCTCAGGAGAAAAATTCAGGGCTGGTTGGGGACCAGGACTCCAGTAGAGCTCATTAGAGCACAAGCACATCCAGGCAGGCTGAAAGGATTTGGTAGGGTCTGTACCACATCATGGCCAGTCCTGATGTGCCCTGGGTGGCCCCATGGTGGTAGTGGAGTGGAGGGCTACAGCTCCTCTTGCAGTTTGGGAAATGCAGCTCAGAAACCTTTTGGAAAACATTAACTTCCATTACCCTACTTGGTTGCCGTGCAGAGGACTTCAGCCCGGTCCTGGTTCAGGGAAAAGGCAGTCACTGGGAGGGGGACATGACACAAGTCGCGAGGTACCCAACCCATTTTGGTCCTGTCTTGTCATCTGGGAGCTCGCCTTGGCTTTTCTTGCTGCGTCCTATTTTCAGCTAGGTGTCCTTAATCCTATTTCTTAGATTCAGAATGGGCCCAAGTAGAATGCAATTTCTAAGAAGGCAGCAGGAAACTGACAGTTTTGATCCTGCAATAACTAGCTTTAGAAGCTCACAGTGTGTGTCTGTGTGTGTTCCCTGGGCAGCTATGTCAACTAGAGGATATCTGCACCCTTCAACTTGTAAAAAGGGTGTTTAAGATCAGCCCAGACATCTTCTTTTGATCTAGATGAAAGGAGGATTGCTTTCTGTTCTCAACACTACCGCTGGCTGTTAGGAGGTTCACCCTTTGCATTGGGACTGTACATTCACAGAAAGAAGAGGGAAAAAAGTTAGCTCACATAGGCTAAATATTTGCCAGACTGATTGCTTCTGCATAGTTTTCACACATAAAATACTTTTGGACTTCAGCTATTTCTAAACATCCACATAGCAATAGCAGCATGGTTCTGTGTCTGGTTACTATTTGTAAAGTTTCCTTTGCAGATGTAAAGCAGGCCTTATCCAGACTGAATGACTGTGATTTGTTCCTAGGGCACTAATAAACCTAAATTATCCCTTATTACTAAATGTTTGCAGCTGTGAGGTTCAAGCACTTTGGTCATGCCTTTGATTCCTTCTTCTAGTGTTTGGTGGTGTCGGGGTTTGTGCAACTGGGAAGAGCTACATGGCCTACAGTATATGGGATTGAGAGGCAAAGCTTCTCTGTAGACCACTTTTGAGCTAATGTCTATAAAAAGGCTACCTGCCTTTCCAAGAAGTTAGACCTGATGACCCTGCTTGTTCATTCCAGGTCTGTGTTCTTAATTGTCTTTTTGATTATTAGAGAGTATTGCTTGTTGGGAACATGCTAAACTGATGTTCTATCTAGACTGTTTCTGTTTGAAATGTTATTTTTCTTTATCTTTTCGTACTGTTGTTCGTACTGTACAGGATTTACGCCAGTTCTGCACCATTCTGACACGTTCTGCACAATCATATATGCTGGGATTATTTTTTTTGTTTGTTTCTTAGAAAACTTTTGATGTCACTGAATGAAACTAGAAGAGAAAATTAAAGAAGCCATATGATGCCATGGGTATACATGCATGTGGATTCTGCATCCTCATTTAACAGAGTCATTAGGCAGATGCCCTGTACAGGTTCCAGTTCCTCGCCCTCTTTTAATATTCAAATATACTTTACAGACTTTTCTGGATGTCATTGTGGTCACGCCAGACCTTCAGATGTTTCTTCCGAAAGAAAGATAATACTGGACTGACAATGTACAGAAAAACTAGCACTTGTTTTATTTGAACTACATAGATTGTCACTGGAAACAGCTTGCATTTCAGACTGGTAGAAAGACCCTAAGCCAAAATTATCTTTTTGCTCTCTAGAGAACATTGCATAGAATATTTTACAATTATTTTTCAAAATGAAATGTGCTTTTTTAGTTGCACAAGTTGTCTCCTGACCCCTCCCAGAAATTAAATAAGAACATTGTTTTATTTCAGAAGTATCAAAAGTTTGCCTTTAACTTTTCTTACAGTAGACAACAGTAACAATCTGCATCTTATTTTCTTTTCTGTGAACACTGCATTTATCATACGTTGGCAAAATACAGACACTGTTGTTGGTGCAAAACCTGAAGATTTTTTAATCTAATCCCCTGGATAAATTGAGGGTGGCTACAGGCATAATGTTAAGTTGATATTTTCAGAAATGGAGCTGTTCAGCTGCAGGATCATTCAGGAGCTGGCAAAGACTGATTCCCTCTTATCTCCAGGATCAATTGCAGTCATTAGTCTCTGGCACTGATTGCAAAGAGCTCCTTAGGAGAAGTGTCTCAAACCGATGCCCGCTGAGGACCGCTCCATGTGACAGCAGTGCTGTGTATTGCCAGCCTTGTTGGTGCTTCTTGGAGAAGAAATGAGGACCTGAGGGAACCCAGAGCAAAGCTCTTCTCCAGAGGGATTCCCTGCAGGCCCAGCTTACTAGAGCTGATGGGTGTTTCCTTGAATAGGATGCTCTAAAGTACAGACTGCTCCCTGGGTA
This sequence comes from Scopus umbretta, assembly GCA_013400535.1. Classification (NCBI taxonomy): domain Eukaryota; kingdom Metazoa; phylum Chordata; class Aves; order Pelecaniformes; family Scopidae; genus Scopus; species Scopus umbretta. The sequence continues at coordinate 52,968 of VZTL01053647.1, forward strand.
GGGTTGCTTATATATTTTCTGAAAACACTTGTCAACAGTCTTCTGCAGGTATCTCCTAACAAACGGGTCCTGGCTTGACCCCACAGCTGGGGAACTGTTACAGTGATAGGCTGCAGTAAGTTCTTAAATTTAATATCTACCACAGAGAAACCAACCATCTCGGCTAAGGAACCCTGCCCTTCACTTGAATCTGCAGCCAGAGAGGTCTAAAACAAGTTTTCAAACACCGGGGCCAAACAAAATTTTGGCGGTGATAGGGCAGTATGGCACACGGTGGTGCTCAGTGGCCATTTCTGTATATGATAGTCTGTCCCTGTGATACTCTGGTCAGTGACTGTGGCTGAACTAGTTGTTCTCTCCTGGATATGTACCTAGAAAAAAATCTGGAGGTTTTAACCTGTTGGGAATGGTGCCTGGAAGAACCATTCTTGTAGCACCAGTTTTTTGTATGCAACCTGAGCACGAAGGTTGGAGCTTACAGATGGACTTGCCTATACATTTTCCTGAAAGTGAGAATTCCCCAACCCAAAATTCCCAACAGAGCTTAGAGCCTCAAAAGTTGAGTTGTATTACAACAGGAACTAGGGCACTAATAATTTTAAACCCAAGAAAGCTCAGAGTGGCAGAGAACAAAAGAAAATCGGTTTATAAACACAGCTCTCTACTGGCAATGGGGTCCTTTATTTGAGATTTGTTGTCTCTCCAGTCATCTTTCAGTAGCTTCTGGGATTGCAACATACTGCACATGGTACCCTCTGGAGTAGTTTCTTTTCATCCCTTATTAGTCCTGGCTGCCTGTCTCCGGGAGGAAGAGCCATACTGGCTCAGATCAAGGGTTATCTTGGACCATCTGTGCAGTATTCTCTCTCTAATTAGGGCCATAAAAAGTAGCCTAAGGAAAAATAAGAACAAGGAAAAAAGATTTAATACTACCCTCTATGCTTTGCCAGTTTCTGAGTATTTATGGTTCAGGAGAGACCTTAACCTGATGTAGTTTGTCTGCTTAGCAGATAATCCCAGGATCGCTCTTCAAAATACCAGTCCAGTCTGCTTTGAGCCCACACAAACTTCTTGCATCCGTATCATCTTTGGCGTGGAGTTTCCCAGGTCTATAGCCCATTTCATAAAGAATTACCTCCTTTTGAGGCTTCCAGTGGCCTCACTTCACAGTACTCTGAACAGTCAGTCCCCATCTACCCTCTTTTTGCTGCTTGTGAGATATGGGCACCTTCTACCTCCTGCCCGTGCTGCAGCCTCTCTCCCGGCCATGTTTCTCCTCTGCCCGTGCTCCATGCCATCTTGAAAGCTTTTCTCTTCCAGGCATGTTTAGTTATTGTAAGGAAGGCACAAGTTTCTCCCTTCTTGATGCTTTTACCTGGCCAGGTTGTTGCATCACCAGCAAAAGCAAAACAGCTGGCCTCCCTTCTTACTGCTCAACCACAGCCTTTGAAAGGCAAATGCATAAACAACATGTGAAACACATATGACTGGTCTTACTGAGTTTTTTGTTACGGTTTTAAGGATTTTCTTTTTTCTTTTTTCCAGGCCCCTCCACTCCAGCAGTTTATCTTTGCTCAAAAAATGACACTTCTTTTTCAATTAAAATTGGACAAGGACCATTTTTGAGCAAATATGTTAATTAAAGCTAAACAAGTTTGTGGCTGAATTGCAAGGTGTCTGTGGGAAAAAGGACGTTCCAGTAACACTAAAAAGAAAAGATGCAGAGTCATCTAGTATAAAAGTGCAAGCTAGATCTATAGTAAAGTCTGCTTTATTTCCACTCCCTTCTGTACAACTGCAGCAATTTACTGTACTTGACCTTTAGCATGAGATTTAGAAAGGAAATGTTTGATATTCTTCTCTATTTGCAAGAAACCTATGAGGCAGATAAGTAATACTGCCTTCTTTTCCAGATTGTTCCCTGAATAATTTCTTTGATACACAGTCAGAATTCAAAGACCCCGGTTTCTTGCTCAACGATCTCTTAGGAAGAGAGAGCCTGCCATTGAACACACTACATCTTGACATCGCAAGTCTATACCCTCCTGTTTTCAAATTCTTCCTTACAGTCCTTCAGGAATTACACTGAGAATCAGCACAAATCTGTTCTTTAGGGAAAAAATCTATGAAGCTTGTTAAAGTAGGTGGAAATCTGCATATCCTGGAGGTTTGCATTCTGCCTTTGCTTCCTCCAGCACTTTGTATGACTCGGGAATCTGTTCTAAATTTCACATTAAATTACCTCTACAGGAGTCCCATCATAAGCGCACCATATACTCTACAGCAAATAAATGGATCTTTTCTGCAGTGTTCACTGGTGAGTGGTGCTGGCTATATATGAAGTCATCACAGAGTATTTTCTACTGGTTGTTTTGAAACTCAGAATTCTTTCAATAATCATAGAATCATGTGATTCTATGATGATATAATGATGAGAAGAACATTAATTTGATTCTTGCCATGTTCATTTTACTCTAAAACTTTAATGTATATATCCAGATATCTGTATATAGTCTTCCAGCATTATTTCTGCCTTTTGTAAAGACAGAATGGGAATTACATTTCTGAGAGCTTTAAGCCCTGAGGTTTGCAGGACCATCACTGTGTTAGAGTACTGTAAAATACCTACACAATATGTATCCATAAACCATCAGATGAAGCTCCCATACTGGAAACTGCACTAAGAGAGTGGAGAAAAGACATTGAATTGGGAATCCCAGTTGGGATTGCTGTTCAGTCTCTGCTTACTGGACCAAGGCTTGAAAAGTCATTGGGTAGTGTGGTGAAGAACAAATCCAGCACAGCAAGTGTCACAGGATGCTTGTCTTTACTAAGGGAGAGGAGTGATGTGCTGAATTAGAGGCAGGGGAAGACAAAGCTGATATTACCTAGGCTGCTTGATTTAGCTGCTGCTCACTCACCTATCAAAGGTATTTCAGGCCAGACTAGATTCAGTATGCTGGCCCACAGCAGCATCTCACTGTATATAGATTTTTCTGGCTGCTGACTGTTTTTATCAAGATCTCTGGAACAACAGAAAAAAAGAACAAAGTCAATAAGATTGTGTGCAGGTTATTGAAGAACCCTAAATCCTTAGGGTTAGCAGCAGTAGTTCCTATCCATTTTTTATGTAACAGCTGTGGAAGTTGTCTGGGAGCACCACAAAGTGTTTTCAGAAAAAGATTGCTTTTATTCGGTTGACAGTCTTCTATTTATAGCTGGCAAATATTTCCACAGTGCAAGTTTATGAGCACTCTGCAGGCTTTGGTATCAAGACTCAAGCTTAAGCCAGTTATAAGCCATGCAGCAGGTTGTATGTGAGGCTTTTTTGCTGGGAGAGGCAATAGAGGATTCAACAGTTACAGTCATCTCAAGAACAGAGCTGCCAGCCACAAGGTCCTGTAATGAAGAAAAAAAATGTGCAATGCCTTAAAAAGTCAAGCTTAATAATTTGGTTTGCCAATGAATAAAAAAAGCCATAGACGTAAGGTACCCAAAAGCTGTGAGTCCCTTTACTTCAATATATTCAATAATAATGATGAGGAAACAGATCCCAGGCAGAAAGGCAACAGCCTGCACCTCAAACTGTGGGTACTTGCTGACTATAATCACCGCTGAAGATGCAGCTCTTTGTGCTCTGCCCTGTGGGATACCTTACTCAGAGTACCAAAATACTGTTGAGCAGGTCTGGAGAACAATGACACTGCAACACGGCATGCTTCCTTGAAGGCAAAGCAATGCTACACTTGTGTGCCAGTCAAACAGTTGGGGCAAGGGGGAAGGTGAGCCCTAAAACTTCAGCAGTGTGGCAGAGATATTTTTCAAAGCTTGGACAAGAACAAGAGTGTGAGCTTTCAATGTCTCTCACTCAGAAATTGCAGGGGTTTGCATGCTATCCTTAATAGTGCACCAAATATCAGCCCCATCATCTTCTGTCATACAGATCAGTTCATCATTTACTACATGTGAAATGTCAGGTTAGGTCTTGGGCACGTTCCCTGCAGACTTATCCTTTGTACCCCAGGCAAGCACACACTGGGAGTGTTCAGTGTTCATACAGGAGGGAATTTGAACAATCGACCACAGAGTGTGTCACTGACATCCCATGGGAGTCTGTATCTGCCTGAGATGGATTACAAGATCCTTTCAGAGTAGAGATGATATGGGAAAATAAGGCGAATCATGGCAGTATATCTTGCACGTGCCTTGCACTCTATCTAATATGCCCACTTCTTTGGGAAATATTTATTCATGTTGAAATAAAATCAAAATATAAGGGCATATTAATAATTGGAGGAAACTCTTTTAGGGGCAGATATGTAGAGCTTGTGGGAGTTTGCAAATGGCAAGACAAAGTGTACAACAACCTGTAGTTTATCTGGATGCTGGGGTTTATTTAAGAACCAAGGAGACAGGAGTTTTTACCCTACTTGATTATCTCAGACTCATTCACGCACTTTGCCATGCAATGTTTGCATTAATCACATTCATCTTCCCTTCCCTGTAGGGAGGTTGCTGCTGGCCTTGGACATTTGGGAAGAAAGTCATGTCAGTCTGCACTCTCCTGCTGCTCAGTCAAAACTCTTGGGCATTCCTGGGGAGGTCGCTGGATGTCCCCCCGGACTTGTCTCCGTGCGTCTACCCCATCTCCAGGACCTCCCCCCACTCTCAGGATCTTTTCTCCAGCCAGGATCTTCACCTTCTTCTTTTCCAGGCCCCCTGTTTCTCTCAAAATCACTTCTTCTTTTCAAGTATATGTCTTCTCTTTCTTTCCAGACTGAGAGCCCACGGGTTGCCCAGTCTGAATGATGTAGGTACAGAAGAAGCACAGTAAGTGATCAGTGTCCTATCTGGTGGTCCTTTTCCTTGTCTCATTACTGATAGGAGGATTCAGGATGTGTCATTTCAGCATAGACCAGAAGTTATCAAAATTTACAGCCTGCCTCTACTGGTTGCAGATAGCAAGTAGTAGGGTTCTGCTTGAGAGTTCAGAAATTCAATTTCAGACATTTCCCACAAACACACATGCACACAATTATCTGCTGTCTGTTGGCTTTCACAATTTAAGCTTTTTTTTTTTCCAATGACAGGTTTTCATATTTTCAGATTTTTCATAACCTGAAAAAAATGTACAGATCACTAGATGAGAAGTGTCATCATTCAGGACATTTAAGCAGTCTTAAATTGTCTCCAGAAGGCATCACTAGAGTCAGGAAACATAATTTTTGAAATTTCTGTCTATGGCTTAATATTGAAGTGCCCCCACTTCTATCCTTTCATCTCAAAAACCGCTTAAATCTGATACTTGCATAAGCCCATCAGAGATCATTCAAAAGCAAACAGCCCTTACTCTTCTTAACTCTTGCATCTTTTTCTCCCTTTTTCTCACTTTAGTTGTTGGAGAGACAAATTATGACAGCTACTGTTTTGACCAATACAGCTGTGTTTTCAGCTACAAAGCCGAGGTCTCTGACCATAATGTATCCGTTGTTGAGAGGCTGAGCCCAGAGGAGATCCTGTTGCACACACACTTGGAGGGCAGAGAACTTGGGCATAAGCAGAAATCTTTGCTGATGTTGACTTTGACTGTAAGCTTCTGTAGGCAGGGCAGCGTAGCATCTCTTTCATTTGTTATTTCCATCTACAGGAGTCTTGAAAATGGTTAATTAATAATGGTTTTCAATGCATTGTGTAAAAACTTCAGAATTCTTTTAATGGTCAGATTGTTGTCTTGATTGAGGGTGAGACATTTCTGGCACAGAGTGGTTGGTCTCCCTGCCTTGTCCTCACTCTTCATTAGCAATGGAGCAATGGAGGCCAAACCGTGTAGTGTGAAAGTAAACATTTCGAAGTTCATAGCTCAGCAGCTGGTGAGTCACTCCTGAGCCAGGGGGAATGTCAATAAGAAGAGATGCACTGTGAGAAGTGATTAGTTTCTGCAGAGAGATTCAGTGATTCATTATCAGGACTTGCTGCATTTTAACTGAAAAGGTTAGAAACCTGTTTTGACCTAGCGGTTAATAAGGAAAATAGCACATTTTTGTTGAGTGGAAGGTCTTAGCTGAAACATTTACTAAGAACCGCTTGTAGCCATTAGCTGAACACGTCTGTCATGTCTTTTATTTGTATCTGTGCACTGGTACTAAGGAGATGGGTCTTGTGCCAGGATTGCATTGGGAAGTTGTGGAAACACAGAACAGAACAGTGGTCTCTGACCTAAAAAGATACTATCAGTGTAGAGCATTAAAAAAATCTAGGTATGTACAGGTGAAGTACAAGGGGAAAAGAAGACAATGCAGATCTCATGGAAATCTCTGAAAGAGGCAAGGAATCAGTCATTTAGGTCACACAAGGGTAACCTGCTAGGATGTCAGATGAAATGAGTGGAATTACACTGGCAGAACTGAGAGAAGACTAGCTTTTCATTTATTTAGGCAAGAAAAACCATTTTGTGCTTTTACCAAAAAGAGATAAGAACAGAGAATAGGACTCTCCTCGAGAAGTCAGTGAAAACAGAGAGGGGGAGGAAGATCTGTGTGGTGTTCACTGAGGAAAATGTTTTATTGTCATAAAGCAAGCTAGTAGAGCCAGATAGGGTTAAGATTATGCAAGACTTGCCCTCATTTATGTTACTTGTAACTTTGCCAAACTTTAATTATCCTGGCTTAAATTTTCTTGCTGGGTGTGTGCCTAAGACTGAAGGGTGTGTATGTGACTCTGTGTGTTGTACTATTTCAGTCATTCTGAAGACTGAGAACTGAAGAAATAATTTTTTTTCCATGTGAAAGAAAAGACACTAGGCTTTTTTTTTTTTTTTTTTTTTTTTTTTAATTTATT
>VZTL01053648.1:8888-32084 GCA_013400535.1 Scopus umbretta
AAAAAGGAAGACAGCCTTTTTGTCCGGGTTATGACACATGACTTGAAATTAATTATAAAACAGGCATCGCAAGTGCACACAGGGGAACAGAGGGTGTTCTTAAGATTTCGATGCTTTGGGGGATAGCAAGAGGCACGGTTTCTCAGCAGATGCAGTCTAACAGGCGGTGGTCTCTTCCTAAAACCAGATGATGACGGAAGGAAAAAAATGAAGAAGTGGAAATGGGCAAGTACAATCACACTGGCTGGCGGGAGAGGGGCAGAAGGGTGCTTTCACCCATTATCTACTGGTATGTGGAAAAAGTTGACCAAATGACGATGGTTGCCAGGGTTTTTTTTGTTCAACAATGCATATCCTTACTATGACCTAATGATGTGTGCGCTATTGAACTTCACAAAATGCCTCCATGCTTCCCTTGGCAGGTCTAGGTGTAAGAGTTGGTGGCTAACAAAAGTAATATAGATTAGAATCAATTCCCCTTATCTGGTGACAAAAAATAACATCGTGTCAGCACTGTGTACATCCTATCGTCAAATTACACAATATAATTTGATTAGTTGAATAAATAATCAGGTATGTCCAGACATATAGGTCACCTACTTGCAAATTAGATTACCCTGCTTGGGTACAGGCAGCACCTGATTAGGAAACAGCTTCTCTCTGTGTCACTCTAGCTTCCCTTTAGAAAGAACGCCTGCTATTTTCAAATGCAAGGGGTTTTGAAAATGCTTATATATTTTGCAAATCCTATATGTGTTTTCACACTCGCATGTAACATTTATGCAGTCTGTGCTAGAGATGCCACGTTTACTACCGAAGCTAACCGAGTTGTCCCTATTTCTCCGAGTATTTGCAAGTTTTAAATGATAGCCCATGTGCTGTGATCTGAAATAAGGATAGCTGAAACACAATCTTTTTGAAAACTAAGCAGCATACATTTCCATAAATGATTTTGGCTAACCCACTCTGACTGCACACACATATAAATAACAGGAATGTGAGAAAGAATAAAGTGCTAGATAAGGGAGCATGGAAACATTTAAATTCTGAAGTCCACACTGAGGAAGATCGTCAAATCTCAAGATAAGTATGTTGGCCTTTCAATGTAAACCATTATGTCACATGCTGCAGAAACAGGAGAAAGCTCTAAGTATGTACTACTAAGGCTCTTGAAGGCTGGGGTTTCTGCTGGGTTTGAATCATTTTGAAATACACTATCGGCCAGAGGGATCCGCGAAACACTTTCTTGGCATTTTACTTTTTCCATAACTCGTACATTTTCACAAATTAAGTATGCAGAAGGCTGGAATACGTTTTGCTGTGAGACGATGCGTGTTAGTTCGTACGGCATAGCCAGGGTTAGAATCACTCAGAGATGTGTAGAGGAACAGGGGAAAGAACAGAAAACACAGCCTATAATGACTACTTGGTAAAGAAGCGCTATTAAAAGGACGAAAAAGAGCAGTTTGGGAAAATAGACAGGAGAGTCTGAGCCACTTGAGTATAGCGGTAAGGGCAAAAAGGTGAAACAGAGATGATGGGAAGGGAGATTACATGGACAGAGAGAGAAGAGGCCAGTGTGTGACTGTGGGGAGAAAAGAAGTGTTTTGGAAACGTTAGCACTGAGTTCGCAGAAGTTAACAAGTGAAAAATTACAGCCTTTATTTTACATAGAGAGTTATGCAAGGTAGCATTCGTAAAAAAGCTTTAGACTCTAAGTAATAGAACAAGATTCTGGAAGATTTAGGTATATCAAACCTGTGGATCCTATTTAAAACTTTTCTTCTTTGAGTGCAGAATGAAACATTAGTTGGTTTGAAAAGTTTCTAGGCATAAACTACCACAATGGCTAATATCTGAAAGGGCAGTGTTGCTCTCTTTTGGACATACCATTAATAAAATGAAAGAAAAAAGAATTCCACCCTGACACTTTGCTTTGCTTTCGAAGACCTCCAGCAGCTGATAGCAAGTGATGTTATCGTCTCTCTCTTGCATATATATTTTATATATATAAGGCACACCTTTTAGTTTGAACTGTTCATGACGTGGCCATACAAAAGCATACCTTTTCAAGTATGTGCATTTGATTCCTCTGCTAATGTCACCTGACAGCACTTTCATGCAAGGTAAATCAAAATGGCAGGGGTAGCATTGACTTTCTAGTTTTTTTTTTTCACCACTGAAAGGTATAAAATGGGTGGTAATGGTGGTAGGGGGAGGGACTCTGAAAAAATTTATAAAGTGTCACCTTCAGGTTGCAAACGTTTGCTTAAAGAATGCAATAATGCTCCCGATGCGTGATTTTTGGCCATTATAGCAAAATCTCTGCCATTACTGTGATCAAAATCAATTGATCAGTCAATCACCCTGCCTGCCTCTGTCTGCTAATGGGAATGATACTGGAGAATCTGTTCTCACCTCCCCCTCCCCCTTTGTGAAAATAAAGGAAGAGTTTTATTTCCCAGTTTGGAATCTGTTTCCTGAATGCACCAGCTTTTCTACGTGTGCGCACGCGCGTTTGTGTATATATATGTATATTTAATAGTCGTTTACAGAGCTGTACAGGTATATCCATATAGATGTGAAATCTGTACTTGCACACCTCTATTCTCTCATGCACACAGGGCTTGATTTCAAAGTAACATCCAGCCATTCACACGTCTTCGCAAAAAATTCTCATCTTAAGAATATAAGCAGTCAGTTGCAACATCTATCCGTGACAGCAGCTATGCTGTATTTTCCTCTGTCAGGTGCAGAGGAGTAGAGGAGTATCTGTGATTGAAAGAGCCACCTTTCCCCACAGTGGGAGATTTCTGGCTCAAGTATATTTATTTTTGTGTGCTCTCAAAGAAAATAAATGCATCTATATCATGTGTCACAAGCACAATTTCCAAAAGCAGAATCTGGCTCTCAGAAACGCTGTATTAAATTCTTGAAAATTATTAATCCAATTGATTAGGTAGGTTTCTGATAAATTTACAAATACTTAATGTATTATATTCACAGTTAGGCTAGAGAGGAACAGAGATGTACACAAACACGGGGGAGGTGAACCGGAAGGTTGTAGACCAGCCACTGATTACTTATGGGTAGAAAAAAATTTCCATGATGAGCAGGTAATTTTGCAGTCAATGCCAGTAGTATTTCTGACATTCCTCTAAAGCAACTGGTACAGGCCAATGCCACAGACCGATAACAAAGAAGCCAGGCATCTGTCCTGTGCCAGCATGACAATTTGTATGTCCTTCTGTTCTCTGGGCAAGTGTGGATTACATCTGTATATCTCTGGTGCTTCCTCTCATCTGCTTCCCTGTCTCTGCTTCCATGAGAAATATCAACAATATTTTCACTTAATAGATCAGCCCCGTATAACCCAGTGCGAGTTACTCTCTTTGAAATAACCTTCATTTTATTTGATTGTGGAGGAGACTAGAAGAGGGAGAGGGAAACTGCACCGGGGAAGGAGGGACTGCTGTGATGACAGTGCTGTCCTGCAAGTCTGTCTTTCTGTGTGTCAAATCCTGACCGCAACACGAGGCTGATCACTTAACTGCAACACAAGGCTGGTGGCTGAGCTTCACCGTTTCCCAGAGCACAGAATGGGGCTAACACTCTCTTGCTTTGCAGGTGCTGGACATTAATTCATGCTGCAAGGTGGACATTGCCTGAGTATGGATAGTACCATGATGTGAACCCAGGCACTCCTGTCAGGAAAGGGAGAGCTCGGCTGCTCCATTCTCTCCTGCACTAGGTACTAGCAGCAGTCCACTGAGTTTATCACCAAAGAGCCGATATATGCAAAGGGTTTACTTTGGAGGGAAAAAAGCCCTCTTGTAAGTCTTGCTGCGAGATACTGACATGCATGCAAGTTAGGTAGTTGTGTTGCGTTATTTTCATGTACTTGAGATCCATATAATTTATTTTAACGGTCAAAAATAGGATAGGCGAGGTGGTGCCACATACGTGTTCTGCATTGCCTGTTTCATTAGCTGAGTTGTTTGGACCCTGCTGTTTTCAGAGAAAGATTTTGTGTTTGACACATCATGCTAATATCAGTCATTAGGCACAACTGCATGTGATTGGTGCTCTATAAATACCTATGCACAAGTGCTTTGCAATTGTTGCTGTATAAATACCTACCAGAGATAGCACTGCAGTGGCTAGGAAATAAATGAATCGGATTGTCCTACAAGAAACACGTGGAAGTAGGTAGTGAGAGAACACCGTACTAGGCTCCTTTGCAGATGCAGTGACATCGGTTTCAAGGAGATGCAGCCTCACCTCCAGGACCCAGGGATTCTGCAGGTGCCACTACGAGTGTCAAAGACTCCTGCAGCTTTGCCTGGCTTCCAGGTAATGCAGCATCAATGGACATGCACAGCGTGGTTTCTCCTCTGGCTTCTCCTGCCTAGGGGGGACCAGACCAGGAAAGAGGATCTGCTGGAAAGCTTGGTGTTAGGTGGCTGAAATAACTACTCAGAGGACCTCTGCCATGGCTGATCACTGAAGCATGGAGTCTGCCCATCCTTAGCTTCATCACTGAAGTTCTGCTGTCACTGTTTGAACAGTTTGTCCCACACCCTCTAGCTTCTTTCCAAAGTATCTTCAAACCCACAGACCAACTAGCCTGTGTAGCGGTGTGATTAGAAACCAGGTTCAGATTGTCTTGATGGTCAGATTTTCCAGTTTTGCATTGAGCATGCAAGCTAAAACCACTCACATTGTCAGCTCTTCCTGTAATTTGAGGGAGAGATACATTCTTCACCTTAACACAGGAACCATGGATTATACCTCCAGGTGAATGGAGGTAAAAAGAAAAAAACAGTGAGAAAAGGATTTTGACTTTGTCAGTACAGCTTTGCTGAGAAAACTTTCAGTCCAGGCCAGGTGAAGACAGGAGCTCAGACTTGGGCTGGCTGGATAGTGAAGACGAGCTCTGAATTGCTTCTACACAAACTGGACCTTCAGCGCTGGTGATATGTTAGTCCAGCCAGGAAACTGTTCTTGGGTTGGCTACTCAGGCTGTTGGGAAAGCTGTCTTGAATTCAGATGCCGAATGTGAAATTTAGTCCTTAGAGAGGTGCTGGAGGTTAAGAAGTCCAGGCGTTTTGTATGTATGAAGAGCAGCGACATCTTAAACATCACAATGGAAAGGAAACAGTAGGTTGTACAAAAAGCGATGACCATGATAAGGAAAAACATACCAACGCCCCTCTAATTTGCCACAGTATTTGCACAGGGCCAAATGTATTCCTGCTTACGGAATTCAGTAGTCTGACACCCCTAATTATTTGGAGCTGCTGATTTCAATGGGAATTGCATCCTGATATAACATAGAATCAGATTGGGCTGTTACATCAGATTGGTGTAAGTTACAGTCATTTTGAACATCTGTTGAATCACAATTAAGTATGATTATGTACTTCACCCCCTATAGTAATTTCCTTACCTAATTATATCCAACCACTTCGTATGCCACTACCAAATTTGCCCAGGTATGTTTCTGAGTCAGTACTCCTGTAGCTCTGCAAATGCTATGAAGTTGAGACAAGAAAGTACTTTTTTAAATTAAGAGCAATTTACAATATGTTACACTTTCAACATTCAATTAAATAATAAAGATATGAGAATAAAATCCTTTTGCAACTCCAGGGAGCCACTGATGGAATAATCTGCAAATAAGATTAAAAGATTTCAGTACAACTAAGATTGCCTTTCATGACCTTAAATGTTATCCACATCAGATTTAATTCCAAACACTGAATTTTTCCTTTTTCATTAGTCAGTCCAGGAGAAAGATCATAATGATTTATCATGATGTAGAAGATGGGTATTAGTATGTGAATAATGCTTTATTTTCTAGAAATACATAGTGCTCGTTTTATGTTTCCATTTCAACAGTAAAAACTTTGCTGTATAATGTATGTAAAGCTCCCACCTGCAAACATGATTATTCTGTGCTGTTGACACCACATTATTATGCAATCAATACTTTGTCATGACTTGTATATTTTTTAGTTCCTCTGGAAATTTGCTACTTTATAATTCTGACTGAATAAAGAAATCTTTCCTACTATCCAAGTGCATTTTTGGTTAGTAATTAGGCATTTACACATAAAGAGCAAATCGGATGAAAGAACTATCCCCCTCCTCCCCATGTATCACCAAGATGATTTAGCCTAAGTGAAGCTTCAGGCATGTGTGAGAAAGTCTGAGGGGGAGAAGGAGGAACAAGAATTACTTTTTCATTTGGTATTAAAGCAATGATTTAATATGAATTAATTTCATAGAGAACCAAATTTTGGGCCATGCATTGCTGAGCATATTATCTGACGCAATTTAGCAAAGCCTCCTAGAGCATCATTTGAATTCAGGCTGAAGAGCTGATACCAGAGTTTCCAGGTGGACCACCTGACAAAATTGTATTAGAAGATAGGAACCATAAGAAGATTTAATCAGATTCTTTTCAAGAAAAGATCCAGAAATCCATTAGAGTCACAAGGAAAACTGGTTGTCTTGGGTGGGGTATGGGTTTGTATTCTTTTGCGTTCTGCAAAAATATGTGAACAGTCTAGCATTATCTATTTCCTGCTTTTTTAAGGAAGATTTCAGCTGGCAGCATCAAACCACCCAACTGAAAAAGCAGCGAGTTTCAGAACTCCCCTGCAAGGAATCAGTTACAGAGACTTCCATTTCTAGTAGAAGGGTAGTAAGACAAAGATGTAAAAGGACTTCAGACCTGTCTATTTGGCAGTCAGGCCATATGGGAACCAAGGCTGCCTGGTGTGACTAGAAATCTTGTCCCTGCCCTCAAGAGCCTAGGACATTTGGATTTCTAAGGAGATCTTTCCCGGCAGGTAACTCTCCATCAGAACCACGCCTGTGGTTTAATTAGGATGTATCAAACCAGATATATTTTCACAAAAATTATTTTGCTTTGAAAAATGGGTGTTTTCTGATAAGGCTCGGTGCTGTCAGAGCATTCTTTACCATTGTTGGTTGGTGACCTCATTTCTTGTACCCGTTACAAGGAGCTGTGGAGCTACCTGCGTTGTATTCAGATGCCATAGCTTTCATCCATTCCAAGCATCTAGAAAGCTGCTTGCCTATTTTGGATGACAAATACAGACACAACATTTCTGCCTGATGCAGTTTATGCATCAGCCAGATGCATAAGAGTTCCAAAATGCACTAACTGGCATGAACTGAACCAGACAAGGCAGTAATGAAGTCTGAGTTAGGACTTCAGCTTTATAGCTGTCTTCTGCAGGTGTTCTCTAACGCCTATGTTTATGTACTACAGCTTTACCGATACTTTCTTTGATGGATCATAACAATCCCAGTGACACTGTGATGCTCCTAAATCTCATCATCTAGTATTCAAGCAAGAACCAATTAGAAGTAGACCGACCCGATTTGTTTGAAGTAGAATATGCACTTCTACATCAGCTTTCAAGGACAGATCCTCAGTTGGTGGGAATCTATGAATGATACATATTTGCAAACACTATTTGACCACTTCCTGAACTTCACGACAACTCTGTGAAATACTTTGGCATTATTGTCCCCATTGCATTTTAGGTGAGATTGAGGCTAGATGTTAAGACCATTTTTTTCCAGTGAGAATTAGTGAGCACAATCCATGGGACGTGGTTTCAGAGGTGCTGAGGACACAGAGCCCTTCCTTGTACTAAGGCAGACAACACTAGAAGTTGTGTCTCCTGAAGTTCAGCCTGAATTGTCACCAAAAGACCATCTCTTGACACTAATTTATTCCATTTCGCTCTACCCTAAAGGACCATCCAGAAGTGAAATTTTGGCACCATCTACTAAGTACACTGTTACAATAGCAGTTTAAGTAACTTTGTGTGCTCTGAATTTGCTTTCATGTGCAATTCCAGATATTCTCAATAACTTGTAAATCTTCGTGTTTTGGAGCCTCCCTTTGTCTTGCTCTGTTTGGTAAGTGGTACTCACTCCAGCAGCTGAAGCTATACGGGAAGTGTGATCTGAATGGAGGAACAGGGCATTTTCTGCAGAGGAAACCCAGCTGTGAAAACTTAAAAACTTCTTTTCATCAGAACCTTTATGTGTTGATTTCTTTCTCTTTTCCTCGAGTATATGTAGAGCAGAAATCTGCAGCTGGTTTTCAGGTGACACACTGTTCAGGCTGGGATATATGAAATTTTTAAAAAGTTAACAGCAGTTCACTTGTAAGAGGAAGTGATCAGAGCTCTGACACGTGTTAGTACAGAAGGTCAGCATAAAGCTTCATGGCAATGGGAGAGAGAAAAATTTCGTTCTTTATAGGACCCAGCTACAGTCACCGTGACTGAAATACAAGTCCTATGTGGAGAATATGCATCAATTTCCTTAATGAGGACAGTAATGATGCAGCATAGCATGGAACCAAAAGCAAATGCACAAAGTTGCAAAGGATACAAACTTTCTCTTTTGCAGGAAATTGTAGGTTTTCAAGATTTATTTTGCTTCTGAAGCAGAATAAAATCAAATCACTTTAAGTGACATTTTCAAAACAATTTCATTTTAAGCCCCAGTCTTTAATCTCAATTTAAAATATAACACAATCTGAAGGAGCAATTTCAAAATGAAAAATGGAGTCACTGTTCTGAAAAGGTTAATGCAGGGTGTTTTAACCTTACTGAAGGAGTTGTAATTGTTTTTCAGATTTTGTTGAAGTTGACACTTTTCTAAGAAGAGCTTTGTTTTCAATCAAACAGCAGTTTTCCATTGAAAAAAACATTCGGTTGGAAAAGTTCCACTCAAGCTAGCTGAAGCATGGGAGGTTTGTAGATAAGGAGAATATAATTAGCTGCAATAGAAATTTTGTCAGAAGACTGAGGCTAAGAGCTCTCGCACACCGGATAAATACCACTGCATTCCTGAAAAGAGGGCAAGTGACTAGGGCTGTTATTTTGCTTTTCTTCCGAAAGGTTGCTGCTACTGTACTACATCAGTATCCTCCCTGCCTAATCACACTGGTTTGACACTGACACAGTGGGGATGAGGAAAGATGACTGCTTACTGAGGACCTATTTTTGGGAGAGGATTTGATCACATGCTCCACTTTTAGTGCATTAGCAATTATGCTGAGGTCCATGGGACGGCTCTCGCAACAGGAGCTGGGAGACAGCAGCAGCACTGCTGAACTGCCCATGTTCTGCTCCCTTGGACGTCTCCTTCCCAAGATGTGATCTCACAGGATCACACTGAGGATCGTGGGATTACAAGACATTGATTTCTGCAGTAACAGGCTTTCTTTTTTGCCGACAAACAAAAGACAAAATGAAAAACATAGCTGCTAAAAATATTACACAAATGTAAGTGAAAAAACATTTGCCCCTAGTTTTGAAGAGATTATTATTCAGGATTTTCATCCTCTTTTTAATAGGTGACAGGAAGTGTTGATACACAGCTCTGCAGTATATTTTACTAAGGCAGGAATCACTGCCTTAAGGCAAACTTCTTAATCTTGTTGATTTTACAAGGGCACACACTCGTTCCTGGAATGTGAGAAGCATCTTCCTTCACAATAAAATAATACAAGCACCAGAAAGGAGCTGTGGTAGAAGGCAAATAATTTGCGCTACTAAGAGAAGCAGCATAGTGAAGACTAATTGGCCCAAATATTGCTGCTCTATTTCTTACTCAAACTCATTTAGCTAACAAGGGTCAAAGCCCATTTTCATATTGAAAGGGTAAGATGACTTTTTATTAAGGCAAGTATGGCTCTACTTGTTTCGTCATTATTTCTACCAAAACTAAATCTTCATGCTGAAGATTACTGTATTCCAATTAGCATCACACTTTGCAAAGAAAGCATCCAACCATAGTGAGAAAATTGTGTTTCTGTATTAAACTAGCTGTCTATGGAGGCCTGGTGTTCATTTTGCTTTGGTTTTAGTGCTGGCATAAAATGGGTAATGGGTGCCAAAAATTTAACATAGGTTCAAAACTCAGGCACAGTTAGTACAGAAAAAAAATTCACCAAGGGCTATTAAGCACAAAGCACCCTGTGGCCCAGGGTGTTTTGAGCCACAGACTGTTGGAAGATGTGTTAATATATCAAGACAGCATAATAAAATATTTTCCCAACCTTCTTCCCTAAACATCCTTTCTCTCCGGAGAAGACTGGAATTACAGGGTTAAAGCTGCATCTTAAAAGTTAATAGATTTTAGTGTGGCTGCAAGAGGCAGTCCCTAGAAATCTGAGGGCTCCCAGCTTAGGCAGCCACCAACCTGTTGCTACATCTTTAGCAATGTGTTTTTATGCTGGTGAGGTGCGTATGTAGGCAACAACAGGTTGTTGCTCCTTGCCTGCAAAATAGCAGTTGATTGAATACTCGCTGCAAGTATGTAGCAGTGCAAAGTAAAAAAAAAAAACAAAAAAAACCCCCCACAAACCCCCAAGTTCCTGAAAATGAACTTTCCTAAAAAATAAAATTCCTCACAAATCAATCCTGAGTGGGGCAGAGGAGCAGTCTGTCTGAGCTGGGGCAGCAGTAAATTCTTAAAGCATGCTAAGAGGACTGCAAGCAACCCATCACTGTCCTCAACTATAACATGGGAAAAATGTCATAGTGAAGCTGAATTAATATTGGAGCTGATTTCTGGCACCCTTTCTTTGAGTGGTAGGACTCTGCATCTTGTTCAATCGACTGAAACGGATATACTCAAAGTGATGCTTCTGCGTGGCCTTGGTTTCCTTGGCTTCTTAGTATTAAACATGCCCCTACATTAATGCCCTATATTAAAAATTCCCTTAAATATTCTAATTTTGCACTGTGTAATGAGTGTTTCTAGGACTCCCAGGCTGGCCTCACGGTCCCTGAGACAGAAGTGAGCTGATCTATTTTCGTTTTACCGGGATGAATGCACACAAGTGGTACTTGTGGTCCCATCCCATGTTCTCCTTTTTGCTCCTGTTTGCCTGAAAAAAGAATCACACAGCTTTTCTCATCCCCACTGATGCATTAAGTACATCACAAGGTGTCGGTGGAGTCTGAATGCAAAAGAAATCCAGCAAAATAGTCTTTCCTCTTTCCCTATGCAGAGTGATGACTGGAACCAATGGAAAATTAACTGCAGGTGGCTCAAAATCACTGACACTTTATTGCCTGCTGATTTCTCATTGGAGCACCTCAGTCTCCTTTCATTTACACACATTTCCTCTTTTCCAATGGAAGGGGCACTTACGAGCAAATAACTTTTCTGTAAATTGGGCCATATGTCTAGTCCTCAAGGGGCCCACAGTTTCAGCCCTCATCTAGAACTTTCAGAATAAATCAGAATACGACAAACCCTACACCAGAAGTACTTTACTGCATATGTGAGAGCTTTTCCCTACAAATGGGCTGACTACTTGAATTTGAAATCCTTTGCTTATCTGGAAAGTCCCTGATCCAGTATCTGACAGGAGAAATGTCTCTCCTGTGCCAATCTCAAAAGGCTTTCTTGCTAGATGTTTTCCTGGAAAGCGTGTCCAGCAGAGTGTTGCAAGCCATCATTTTTCAGTCTAGCCAACAGTTGCCCTTTTCATTAACTTGGCTTTCAACAGATATTGTTTTAAGTGAATATGAAGCCCTCCTGTGATAGCAAGAAGTGCAGATGTAATAATATACATTGCAATATATTTTCAACCCACCGGAGCCATTTCCTCCTCTTTTGTTTCTTTTTATGACCCTGTTGTCATTTGGAATAAACTTTAATTGGGTCATTTTGTCATCCGCTGAGCAGCCTCCATTAGCAAACCTTTACAGCAGTAAGTGCTAGTAGCGGGATCTCTGTCACAGGCAGTTGCCACTTAGTGAAGTTTCACAAACATATCTTCATTATTTATGCATGCTGTGCTTTATTACCGACACCAGGTGTGAGCCAGGAACACTTCACTACACACAAGCAGCTAAAGAGGTCAGATGTCAACGTTAAAATAGCAATGATAAAAAACTGAACGAGAGGTGTGTTCTCATGTCACTGTCGGTTGTCCTGTGCCTCGCAAGGCGCTGCAGTCATACTCATGTTTTATAGTAATGTTTTAAGTGACTGATTCATCATGGCATTACTGGGAGAATACAAACAGTCCCACTTTCTGATGAACAGAAGAGCAACGTTTCAACCTTAAGGCTTGCCACGTTTTAACGAGAATATGTATGGAGGTACGTATATTATGCACAAACGAAAGTATGTGTATTATCCGGTGAGTGAGCGAGGACACACTCCTAAGCAATTTGATTTCACACCATTTCTGGTGTTAATGCATACATAGCAGTGGAATTATTTCTGGTTTACATTAGTGTGAGGGTGATTAGCATCAGGTTCTCTGTACTTGTATGCATATATATAATGACGAAAAAATATGACAAAAGAGTGTGTAAGCTGTAGAAAACACTACATACAGAATTACTTTATCAATCCAGATTGAATCCACTGAAACCAAAGAAATTATGAAAGAGTTAGATAAATGTATGCAAATGAATCATGACCATGAGTTCCACAGGTGTCATTGTGGTTTTGTTAAAGTTGATGAGAAAAATATATATATATTCCTACAGAATTTGACAAGGGCAAGATCTAGCCTCAGATTTGAAAACTTAGCCCAGCTAATATGTTAGAAATGCACATAGGAGTTTTGAATTAGCTGTTATGTTTCTTCTGCATTATCATATTGTAGTTGTACATATGAAAGAATTACAAAATTTAGTTGGGGAATGGTTCTTAGGTCATAGCAAAATTGGCATACTAAACACACAATAAATGTCTACTTTATTTTTAATTAAACAGCTTCCCCTTAAAGGTTTTTAATCACTAGTTTAGATAAGTGGGATTTGTAATGATTGTTAAGGAACTGTGGAGAGTGGCTGAAAGCATGCACCTGCATGCAGTTAGAAGGGGGTATTATGGAAAATGTTATTGAGACTGTAGGAAAGCTTTCCTTTATGTTTAATGTGTTGTTAGAATGATGAATAATGTCATAATTCTCACTAAAACTGGAAAATCCTTTTACAGTAGCCTGGTAAAAGCCTCCCTTAATGATTCTATGATCCTATGATTCTTGATGTTAGCCTTTAAAAAAAGTCCTCCATCACTAATGCAGTGCGTACTTGGGAAAGTGTGCTTACCAAAAGGGAGTGCAATGTAAAATATTCCAGCTCCACCAAGTGACGATGAAGTTAATATTAAATAAATATAAGATGAAAGAAAACATGAACTTGAAAATTATATTTTAAACTTTCAAACTTTGGACTTTTTGTATGTATTTTTTTTTCTTTTTCTTTAAAAGCCCTGGTTATACATGTAATCACATCTCCTTATAGTTAGTCTCTGGGTTCCTGCTGAAGTAGCTTAATTACAACTGTTAGATCACATATTTCTCTGGTAGTTCTGTCTTTTTTTTTGGCCACACATTTTATTTAGAGTGGTGAGATTTAAAATCTTATGGGGTACTAATTTCAAGAAAGCTTCAAGCATCTTGACTCATGCCTGTCTCTCTTGCACCGCGCCTCTTCTCATCCAGGCAGTATTTTGTATCGTGTTTTTTCCATGGAAGTATATCCTGCCATTTAAAGCAATATGAAATAATGTAGAAAGACCATCTGACAGGAAACTAAGAATGACATGTTTAAGATAAAGGGGTGCAGCCACTGAAACAGTGTCTGATGAAGATTTAGAGTGATGACTGAACCACGTGAATTGTTTATCCATTCTGCCACACTATTGCTGCAAGCCAAGATAGGTGTAATAATTTATTTGGAAAACCAGAGTTTAGTACGGTGAGAAAAAGTAATCTACCACTGCTCTGACAGGCCAGGCAGATAGATATGAAAAAGAGAAACAGATCTATTTCTTGAGATGTAGGCAACAATTATGAATGAATAGACAGCCACCTTAATATATGAGTTGCTGTCTCTCAGCTGCTTCAGCAGATGGCCTACTTTGTGTGCTCTGCTCCAAGTTACTCATTTGAAGGTTTGATATTTCTGAGTATAATGCACCATGATCAGTACATGTATATTATCTCCCTGATTGTGGCAAGCCTATTCTTGCAATGAGGACAGTTGCTTTTGCTGTAAAATATGTTAGGAGGTCTAAGCTATTTAGCCACCACAGTAACATAACATTATTTTGACTACCAGCATCTACCTCTAAATTTGTCATTCCTCTGTTGTCTCCTTTCTCATCCTCAGTTCCTGTATTTTCCATCAAGTGGTCCAGCAGCTTTCAAGTGCCTGCCTCCACAGCCCGGGTGCTGGTGCCATCCCGCAGCTGTCCAAGTGAGGCTGCAGCCGGTGCAGCCTGAACATGCTGCCGCTGCTTCAGCACTCTGCTGGCTGGATCTTTCTCATGTCCATTAAAAATGAGAAGTGGGCTGAAATGCCAATTAGATAATGTCGACATTTGGCAAAGAGAGCTGTCTGCCAGTTTGCAGGCAGTCTGGGCAGTGTCACAATGAATTCGTCAAGAGGCATAGAGTCTCCCCATGGGATTCAAAATCCAGCTGTCACTCAAAGCTACAGTGTCTGGGATTTGGGTGTCAGGGTAGGTGGGGGACTGGGTTGATTTTCCTATGGAAAGTGGGTGAAATGCCTTTCCTAGACTTCTACGGCATCCAACCAACATCCACCAGCATGGGACCTGAAGTTACTACATAAAGGAAAAGGTACAATGCATCTCCATGTGAAACTTCCTAGAAGTGCTCCTACAAGATGCTAACACAAACGTTTGTAAAACAATAATAAGCTTGGGTTTTCTGACTACTTCAAACATATAGTTTTGAAAAAATGCAGCATATCCCACATTACAAGCCTTTGTAATTTGATCACGTGAGGTGTAAAAGCTGTTGCACCAAGACAGAAGAGAATAGAGTGAAGGGCCCTCCTGGAAAGGACACATGCATCAATTCTCACCTCTTGGTTACTGAAAAACTATTGAAGTACCAAAGCACATACTGACAAGTACATGACTCATGAAAAAATGCAAATCTGTATCATGTCAAAGTTATTTTCAAATAAAACATCAACTGCTTTTTGCTATTTTTGCTTTGTGTTTTCATTAAAGTGTTTATACAAATTTGCAAAACTGTCTAGCAGATTCCTCAGAGGAGATGGGTAATATTTAGCAAGTGCTTGGAGATGTTGCAAGTTGTTGTTGCAAGTCTTGAGTAGTTCTGTTCCTCTGTCTCAGAAAAGGAAAGGACTAAAACCATACTGATGAGTCTTAATCTTATTAGAGATCCATGTCTCAGCTGATCTTGTAACACTACAGACTGACTGCCATGAGTGACACTAGCTTGGGGATTAGGGTGTCAAAGCACCTAAGTGAGAAGCAATATCCAGAATATAAGACAGTAGATATTGGCCAGGGAAAACCCAGAATATTCAAATGTGATGGAGCATTTATCAGTCATCCTGTGCAATCAGCCAAAGCCTGCTTGAAGATGACTCCATGTCCTGGTACTCCTGACAGCTGGGAGATGCACTGATGTCTTCTGCAAACACATAAATGCTTTGTGGCTGACTTTTCATAACCTTGCAGCTTGTGGATTTATTTAAACCCATGCAGAATCCCCACATTG
This sequence comes from Scopus umbretta, assembly GCA_013400535.1. NCBI lineage: Eukaryota > Metazoa > Chordata > Aves > Pelecaniformes > Scopidae > Scopus > Scopus umbretta. Next base: position 24,481 of record VZTL01053648.1, read on the forward strand.
AAGGTTTTCACTCACTTAGACTTGGGATAACTTTTCATATTGAGTTTACACAGAAGCCAGTGAGGTAAAAATAAGGAAGTTCACTGAGCATGTTGATATAAAGCATCATTTCTGAATCAAGCTCACATAGCAATTCTCTGTCTTTAAAACCACATAGGTAAGATTACCATTTCAGACAGGTGGGTGTTCTGGCATGATTCTTCTGGCAGGAAAGATGTGACACGTTGAAAGAGAAAACTAGTATTTGTTAAACCTGAAAAAAGCTATGAATGTTAAACACACAGTGCTTTAACATGGGTGTCAACGTACCCATAAGATATGCTGCAAAAATCTTTTTTTTTTTTTCTCTTTTGAAATTCAGCGTTCATTGAGGACTAAGGTTTTCATTTCTTCAGCAGGTTGTGTAAATGAGGAGAGATTGTGCTAGCGGACTCCTGAAGCATCAAGCAGAATCACCTGTTCTGTACACAAAGCTACAGAGTCAGCAGCAGAGCTCTGGCTAATACTCAAGATAAGACAGAGTGGTCCCTGGGTCTGTGATGGGAAAGTGCTCTTATGACACTCAAGCCTGAAGAGCTACATGAATTAATGCAAAATGGAGTTTTGAAAACACAGACTTAGAAAACCAAAGCAACCACTTTCTCTTCCCTGAAGTCTACTAGAGAGTAATATGAAAGTCTTTACACCTTAGCTTTGTAGTGGCCAAGGAAAGCATTTCCTTTTGATGAAGAAAAGCAGAAAGCTACTCCTTGCAGTGCAATGCTGGAGAACAGTACTTGGAAGAAGGAAGAGTCAGAAGAGCTGAGGCTTCAAAATAATTTGGATAGGCAACCTTCTGAGAGGGAGGTGGGGGAAAGGAAAGAGTAACTGTGAGCCTGTTGAAGCAGGGTCACTGGCACTGTGTGGTACGGGAAGGGGGAAGGCCAGCATGGAGAGCTTGGGATAACTGGACAATTACACTGAGAGACACATGTTCGATGGGTTCTGTTGGCCTGAAACCACTTGCTCTGAGGTGACCACGCTCCTCAGAAGACTTGCAGCCATATTATTGACACAGGCTCAATTTCCACAGCTTCTTGCTAGAAATGAAGCTAAAATATTGCATGATCCTCTAGGATATGTGTCCAAGCTGTAGAGGAGTCACTCATCCTCCTACCTAACCCCAGATGCTTTCCCCTCTACATCTGTAAAGGTTGACGGACCTTTCAGTGTCTAACGCTCCCCCAGACATACTGCAGAGAGCACCCAGAATAAAAGAGGAGCATTGCAATGACTTACTTCCCCTTTTATTCACTAATGTTGCTGCGTCTTTCCTCCTGCACAGGACTTTCCTGGCTACCTCTTAACATTTCTGCATGCTATTGTAAAGAAAAGAACCACTTGTACTTGCATAATGCAAAATTTAATACAAAAGCAAGCTCCCCTGAACCCATCCTAGATGCAGGATTTCCACGCCCACCATTCATGTGACATTTATGTGCCACATAGGGGAACATTTTTGGATGATAAGCTTAGCTATCTCAGAGGCCTGTTAAACAATATGGAAATCCCTAGGGCTGTGTAAATGTAAACAACAACTGCAAATGCCTGCCTGGAGTTTTTTTTTACCCAGCTAGTTATCTCCATATTTTTAGCATTTCTATCACAGACCTGGGATGTGAAGGAGGATTGCCATATTGTTTATTCCTGCATTAGTCACATCTGAAATAATCTGAAAAGGAGTTGTTTTTTTTTTTTTTCCCTAATTATTGCATGATCAAGTGATAACTTTTTTATACTTATGTGTAAAATTTAGAGTAATTGCCCCAGTGGATAAAGTTACTCCCATGTGTAACTGCTTGTTGGACCAGATCCCCAGTTTGGACTTCCTTAAGGTGAAAAGCTGCAAACAGTCTTCTGTAATGCAGCAATACATCTGTCTTCCCTGCAGAAGCTATTTAGCTAGCGATTAGTCCATAGTGCAGTGTAATCACTGTTATTATTTGGGGAGGGGTGAGGGAAGAAATGTAAACAGCAGTTTACTTCTGTGGTGTCAGTATTTTATCATATGCTTAGTGCTTTACCTTATGCCCAATAGATGAAAACAGGCAAACAAACAAACCCAACAGTTTCCCACCAAATTAACTTGGGCATTATTTTCACATATGCAGCCTAGACTGTTTGCTTGTAGACTTGGTTAATGCAAGCAGAGATGTTACCTATTGCTCTGAACTCTGCAATTCCTAGGCAAAAACAAGTCCAATTTAGGGAAGAACTTTGTTAATAGATACTCAGTCTTACAAGAGATAATTCTTAAAAGATAATAGCGTTAAAAATTGCCTTTATGTCTACATATATGCCACATTAAATCCAACACATGACACTGAACTAATGGAAAGAGATCTGAGTGCAAGGGTGTGGGGAGAATCTATCATTTTTATATTGAATTTGCACTTTTGATGGCACTTTCTGTATGATCAGTGGCACTATATCCTCTGACTATTCAGGTAAACAGTTTCCCTCGTTGTGTGCTCAGGATTAAATACTAAATGACACTGGAGAGGGGAAAATGAATTCCTTAGGAATGGGGAATAGGTGGTGTCGACACTCCGTCAGGAGATTCATGTTGAGACACAAAATCTGAAACAAATTTTAACTGTATAACTGTATTTTGAAATTCATAGTATGGTAGATTTAAACATTTCATTTTGCACTGCTTACACAATATGTTGGTGGCAGTCCATGTAATTCTTTGTGCTCCCTGGTTCTTACAACACTGAAGGTTTATTATCAACCTCCAGTATTACTTTTTCTTTATAAAGTTCATCACCACAATTGACAGGAAACAAAGTGAATATAAAACTGAACACCATGTTTAAGTATTTTCCTTTAATGCTTTAAATCTTGTGTTTAAATGTTTTAAGGTTGATTGGTAAGCACATTTAAAAATTATTGCACTAGTGAACAGCACAAGCAATTATTACATTCTATCAGTCACTCAAATAGAAGGATTAATCTATGTTAGGAAAAGATTAATTTCTTATATCCTGTAAATTAACTTTTTTTTTTTTCAGCAATTACCAATAGTATTAAATGGGTCTTCTCCATTACATTTGGAGGAGAAATATTTACTTATATTAGCAGAGAATTGTGATTATCGAAGACAGGCATGATTATGTCACTGTTATTACTGAATGCATAGATGGCCTTCTACAATATTTTTTAGTCATAATGATGCAACCATCCTGTACTTGGTAATATCAGTATTTATAACTGTAACACAAATACAAAGAAATCTGTTGAAAGGGTAAGTCCTTGAGAGCACAGGCTCTGTCCTTCTCTGTGTTTTGCTGAGTTCAGTGCAATGAAAGAACTTAATAAATAATGGTTAATCCAAGATAGCTGCTGACCATTTCAGAGTTTTGATGTTTGTATCTGTTACTTATCTGTTTTTCTGTTTTCCTAATGACAACTACCAGTTTGCAGAACAATTCTCAGAAAGGGATACTTTCTGTGTCCCCTTTGAAAAAAATGGTCTTCCTTTAACTCGCCATTTCAGCTGATAATTTTGCCTGTGAGTCGCAATATAGTGTCCTCATTAACTCCTTTACCAATGCCAAATGAAAAGCAAAACAACATACACATTACCATAGTTTTCTGTATACTCTGATGGCTGAATAAATCCTCACTAGGCATCTGAACCTGGAGAAAATAAAGAGAAAACAGAAAAAAAATAAAGTTTGGACCTGATAAGCAGTAGTTTTAATAACCTGATTTATGGCAAATGAAAGGATATGTAGGTATTCTTTCTGCTGCTGGTTCATACAAAATACTATTATTCTGGATGTTAATTGAAATATTGTAGTTTTTCTCTTGCTATAATAAGGGGAAGAAAAAATCTTCAGCTAAAAGGAGCACATAGCTTTATTAATTCCTCAGCTGAAAATAATAAAAATGCGTACATAAATGTATGTATGTACATCCATACACTGCCCCCCCCATCCATTTGTATCCACACATAAGTTTACAGAAAATAAGTATTTCCGTAGTAATAGCAGATACAGGGTCCACAGTATCTAGAGCTAAATAAAAATTTTCTTTATAATTATATTTAGGATGTCTTTATACAGAAAGGAATAGTAATAGACAAAAGTGATAAGTTCTATTATTAATGCTAGGGTTTGTGTTTCTGCCTGAGCCGTTAGGAAAAGCAAATGTTATTGATGTGTTAAAAGGAAATACTTTTTAATAACTAGATAATTTTAAGATGTTGGGCTCATACCATCTGTTAATCTTAGTTGTGATTAAAGAGGTAATCCTAATGCCCATTATTCCTAATGACAAGACCAAGCAGGCTTAAAGCATTAGCCGTCGGAGGCCAAAGAGAAGAAGCAATGAAGGATATCAGCAATCTTAGCCACAATTGAGGAATTGGCCCGTCCTCTACACAACAAAAGTGATACAAAAGAATTACATCCTCACTAAAGTCTATTTCCTCGTATAATCACACAAAATGATTTTTCTTAAATATGATAATAAATCACAGCAAAAAATCAATGTGGCAGGGCCCAACTGCTATGGCCTGATAACGCATCAATCAATATTTAGTATTTAGATTTTAATTAATACATAGCAAAGCAGAGGCCTTTTAAGAGAGAAATATTATCTCAGATAAAAAATCCTGCACTGTTAACATGCAAAAGTTGTTGCTCATATCTGTCATTGATCAATCTGCTGGAGTTGTGATTAAAACCCCTTGAAAATATCAGACAAGAGCATAAAACAGACTGAACCAAAGGAGGATGTTGTAGGCATTTCAGTCTGCAAAGCCACTAACATGGGGTGGAGGGAGAACCCAAGGCAGAGAATTGCGCAGTGTCAGCTAAGAGCAAAATCCTTCCCTCCAGCATTGCTGAGCAATAGTCTAACAAATGTGTGACACTTACCGTACTCGAGCTACAGAAAAAGAAGAACAGGTTATTGGGCTGAGGGCAGACCTTGTACCTACTGACAGTGAGCCTGCCTGCCCCCAGACTCACGCCAGGTCATGGCTGCTTACAGCACCTAAAGAAATTACATGATCAGAAATTATTTTAACATTGGCTTTTAAATTTTTTTTTTTTTTTTGACTGAAGATGATGTCCAGGGATTTATTCTAGCCTGTTCATTTATTATACTGAGGACAGATGAACTGGATTAGAAAACATTAAGCAAGAAACATTTTCACAGTACATCTCTCTTTTCTTGATCATTTCTGGAAAACACTCTGGACTAGGATTCCATTTTTGGTTTCAGTGGGGATGATCTCATTTTCACAATTCCTAAGAAGAAAAAAAAAAAAAAGGGAAAAAAAAGAAAAGAAAAAGATTGATGTCTATTCTGAACACAGTTCAGCTCCTATTGAAAACACTAGCAAATGTCTCCAGACTTTGATGGCTGTAGCACCAGGCTGATGATCCAGTCTTTATATATAGGTTTTGTTTTGGTCAGGACAGATTCCAAGGCAGTGTAATTGAAATGGTAATAATGGGAGACTTTAACATCAGCTGACATTTTCCAAACAAGAGCCTGCATTTGGCCTGAGTTTACTTTTCTTGTATATAATTTATGAACAACTGAATCACTAGGAAAGAACTGTGTCTTTTCTTTAAAAAAAAAAATAATCTCAGAATAAGGATGTAAAGAACACTGAAGAAGCCATTTGACCCTACAGCTCAGTTCACCTCACAGCTTTTAGAGACATGAACTACACTGGATTTCCAAACTGAATTCTTCAGAGAAAAACAAAGAAAAAATATTACTTGTTTTTTAATGCATGAACTTGTCAGTTTGTGTGTGTGAAATAGTTCAGAAAAATATCAGAAAATAATTTAAAATACTTTAACCAGTTACTCCACAGAATTTGTATAAATTATGCAATGATGGTATATAGGTCAAATTCATACATGGTGCAGGTAGAGCTACTTCTTGATTCAGTGGTATATTAAAGGAAGGTTATTCTTTTGGTAAATTGACCATCAGTCAGAGCATAGCTACATCCAGCTGTCTCAAGCCAGTGCAACCTGTGCAAAGCCTCCAGTGAGAGTAAAATGAATATAACTTATTCAGATAGTGGGATGTGGAGCATAGCTGGAAAAGCAAATGTCATGTGGACAGTTTCCTCCCCTTGGCTGCTGGCAAATAAATTCTGCTTGTTCTGTGTACTTAGTATTTGGCGCAAGTTATGCAAGCTCGTGCCTGGTAGGCGAGATGTAATAAAAGCATGTGAGGGAGCAATGTCATCACAAGCACTTGACCTTCCCCTCCAGCAATATGGAGGCTGTATATTTTGTGGCAAGCATTGCAATTGTCTTTATGTTGATGTCTGCTGTTCCGGGTTTTCTTCTTGCTGTATTCAAGCATTAAAGCTCTTAAAAAGGCCATATGTCCCAACCTGCTCTGTCCTCTTGGATGAGGGTGCATTCATCCCTTAATTTGGATATTTGGGTTTCCACAGCTTCTCACCATAATCAGGTCTTTGTTCTCCTATCTTGTTTATTCCTGTAATCTGCCACTGAATGAGCTGCTACCTCCTGTAACCTCAAAGCTTCAAAAATATTTGGGAAAATAAATAGACCAGAAATAAACAGTGTTGATCACCTCAGTATGACATGTTTCTTAAACAGGGTGTGGAAGTATCTGGAGGTTGTTAAGGTTATAAATCCATTATAATACTCCAATCCTTCAATTACAAATTGGCATAACCTGGACTAAATGTTTGGGTCTGTAAAAACAATAACATTTATGTGAAAGTAGGACAGAAGGGGCAAAAGCTACCCACGTGGAAGTTGCTGTTCCTGGTATGTTAAGTGGCTGTATAGACTGGTAAACATTTCTATATTCAGTTTATTCCTGCATACAGTGAGAACACATGCCACACGCTGCACTCCCTCAGGAGGCCTGGAGTTCACTCTTCTAATCCGACAATGAAACGAATTACAACTTGAAGTTTATCTGTGATTTTTGTATTAGGAAAATAGGAGAGAAAAACAATTTATACACATCCCATCTCCTGATGCTTTCTTTTCCACCCATGTAAGGAAACTACCTCACCTACCTTCTGCCATCAATGCCAGGCCAGCTTCTGGATTGGCATTGCTACAAGCTGTGAAAAAATTCTGTATTGTGTCATGTTTCAAAATCCCCTCAAATAAAGCTAGTAAAGTATGTCCTGCCCTTTGAAGCAAGAGGGACTCCCCCTACATGAAGTTCAAAATGAAGTTATAGTTCCCACCAGCAGCTTCAAGGCCATGCAGGGACCACTCCTCCAAAACTCCAGGATTAAGAGAACTTCTCCCTGGTTCTTTTCCTTCTAGTATTATCCTCATTATTTACTGACTGACTCTTCCCCACTAGTCTCAGGCTTCACTTCCTCTAGCCCAGACATCTTATAATACACTGGAAGAAGATGAAGGAATTAGTTAATTCCCCAGAGCTGGCCCAGCCCCACCAACCTGCAAATTCCTATATACAAGCTGGCAACTGTGATCTTTCCTCTAAGCCAGCGAGAGGATTAACTCCTTCCCTACTTTAGTTTGCAGCTCATTCACAAGCTGTTCACTTTGTACATCCAGTATTTGATATCT
>VZTL01053648.1:32133-49562 GCA_013400535.1 Scopus umbretta
CACAATGAGTCACATTGGCATGTTTTTTTTTTTTTTTCCCTATTTAGTTCAGCTAATTAAATCCTAAGAAAAAATAACCACAGATATATTTTTGCTGAATGTGCTGCAAAGGAGCTGGCCATTCCCAAGAAGTGCTGTTTTTGTGAATGTTTCAATAAACCCATTTGCTAGGCCAAACACAGAGACGACATGAATGCAGACATGGTAAACTTAAGTAAAAGGAGATTTGGACTTCTGGGAGGGTCATTTTTCTCAAGTTCTAATAAATGCTATTGATGGGAGCACGCACCAAGCCAAATTACGGCTGCGGATGAATGCCAAATTAATAGGAACTACAAATGCAAAACTACAGATGACATATTTTCTTCTGGTTTTCTACGATATAAGCTGATATTTAAATACCAACAGCTGTACTTCATTCTCATAAAGAAAATCCTGCATGGGGCCTTAAGGTTAATTATCAGTGCTGTCTTTTGATGAACTAACCTTAACTGTTATCTTTCAGACCTATCTGCTAGTTCTAGCCTACAAAAGCATTTCTAATTTGGCCATCGCAGTGACACTAGAGTGCCTGTCAGTCATATGACTACAACTCCCTAGACCAGAACTCTCTAACTAGCTGTATGTGGACCAAGTCCAGCTTATGAAGCACCATTTGCAAGTCCACCAGAGCAGTAGCCCATTCCTGCCCTCTGCCCACACTGCCAGCAGGACATGGAGGAAGAAGCATAGGTAGGAAGTCTGTTCTCTAAAGGAAACAGTGCCTGGACAAGACGCAAACACCTTTGCAGATGTTGGGCTATGGCATGGGGTATGAGGTCCAAAAGGCATAGCCCTACTAGGGTGTGCCAGGGCTGGGATGTCCCATAGCTTCACCTGCCACTTATAGTGATGATCTCTCCATGTCTACTGTACAGAACAACGTTACACAGGGAGCCTGGCCAGGCCTTCCTCTGCCAGCTTGAGTGCAGAAAGGGGACAGGGTCACATAGTGTCCCTGGGTCCCCACTGAATGGCTGTCGACAGAGATGCTCTATGGGGACTAGTCTCCTAGTCCTACGGCTGGAGCAGGTCTCTACATAGGACAACTCTCACATGAAATGAAGTTGGGGCTTGGAGGATTGCAATGTTTCTTTCTTTCTGCCCTTCCCAGCTAGTCAGAGAAGCCCACTACTTCCCAATTTTATGTTGTTTCTCCCTTCCAAAGCAGAGGAAGAATTCTGTGCTAAGTTTACTGACATGAGAGTATTTATCTTTTCTTTTTCAGGAGATATCCTTTAAATCTCTACTGTAGGTTCCTGCAGTTCTTTGAGAGAAAAGCAGTGTTTACTGTGACTTTATCACTGTATGATTTCTCACTCTTTCTGAAGAGGTCCCTCTATGACAGCAGGTTTTTAAAGATGCTGGTATGCAAATGCCACAGTTGCAATCGTGTTGAAAGAAAAAAAAAAAAAAAAGAAAAATTGAGTCATGGTCACTAAAAGCACAATTTTGCACAACAGGGTAACAATTTTGAAAGGAAGAGTTTCAGGTTTTTGAAGTAACTGATTTTAACCCTGATGAAACACTAGAAACAGCTCTTTCCAATAATGATAGCCATAATCATTTTCATTGGCTGTAGAGAACCTCTGACACAAGTCAGAACAATTGGAACAATTCCAAAACTTTTTTTACACCACTTCTGGCAACTTTGCAAGAAAAAGAACAGATTTTCAGATTTTTTCCCCAGAATTTTAAATTTGTTGAATTTTTTCAAAACCTAAAATTCATTTGGGTTGATATAATCCAGGGGTTTATATGAAGTATTTAAAATTGCCTGCAATCTTCTTTTAGCCAGGGAAATTTAGCATTTCCCTTTCGCAGATATTTACAAGTTTTCAAAGTCATTAGAAGTTATTTTGAAATAAACAGATTGATCCCTCCAAACAAGTGGACAGGTGTCCATTTATTCCAATGAAGCACCTTATTCTCATGTTAGCACTGAATTTGGCCTGTTGTGTAGAATGGGTTTAGCCTAAAGAGGAGGTAGACTTCTTGGGTGCAGTGATGGCGTGTCAAGTTGTGAGCTCATTCAGTCTGGCAGGGTATCGGCTGAGTGAAGCTGGCCAGGGCTTTAAAGAGGAGATTGTTGTGATAAGGGAACAGGATACTGCTGGAACGGTGTTATCTATGACGCAAGCATTGCTTTCCCTCCTATATAAAGACATACTGACTCTGTTAGATTTGCCACTTCTTGATTAGACATAAAACAGAGGTCTGCCTGACTGCTTGTGGCCATTGGAGAGCACAAGGCTTGTCACCTTTCTTGCATTTTTTTTCAGATAGAATGCATCACTTCATCTGTTCCCCAGGCGTCATTGCAAATGTTCTTCTTTGCTTTCCCTTTAGATGGATTTCAGTTCATCTTTTCTCAGGATTTGTCCCAAAAAGGTGGGATCCACAGCTCTCCCATTTAACTACCTCTCCCTCCATTTCCAGCATGTGTACAGGTGGCCAGGGAAACGTGCTGTGCAGAAAGACAAGAGAGAAATGGTGCTGATGGGGATGAGCCTCACGAAGGGGGAGTGAGGAAAGCAGGCAAGAAGGAAAATTCCAGCTATAACAGTGAGGAGTGAGAGAAACACAAGAAGCTTCACAAGCAGTGGGGACACTGCCTTTTTCAGCCAGTCTCACTAGCCGGTTATCGTGCAGCAACATATCATCATGACAACTTGTCAGGGATGCGAGCGAAATATTTGATTATAAACAAAGATGAGTGATTTCTTTAGTGTTGGGCTTTGAAAAATCAACATGTTACATTACAAAGCCCGAATGCTGAGTCTATCTTGACAGCACCCCTGTAGCTTCTGTTGTGCTTGGAGAGCTGCTCTGACTACAGACGCTCAGTAGATATTCTTGTGATATTTACTACCAAAAGCTTATGACTGAAAGCTTTGTGAACTGCCACGTTCTGAATTTACAAACAACACTGGATTTTTTAATCTATTTTTACAAGCTTGTGTTGGCCCTGCATGAGTTTTTGCAACTATCTTATTCAAAAAAGCTTTGTGCTTCCTCTTATGGAAGCAGGATTCAACATTGTACAGGGACATAACTTATGATTGAAGAGGTACATCTTGCCGTATCTGGGAAAGTCCACATGGATCTGGCCAAGTGATACACTTCTCAAAAAATGTATTTGTCCATGCTCACTGGTATGCTTGTCATATTCTGGCATAAATTCTTTTATGATACCATCTGTAACAGCTTAGTTTTCAATAGTAAATAAAGCAAATAAATATTCCACAATTTCAAGTTGATTTTCCTGCTGTATCATTCTCATTATCTGGTGTCTGATACAGGAAAATACAGTTATGATCGTAACAGGAAAGAAGCTCCTGTGGCAGTAGGCAGCTATGGGAATAAGTATACAAAGAAGGGGAACATATATTCATGCTATGATACATGCTTACATGCTAATTTAATACATGATGGCTTTTTATTCTAGCAATATCATTTGTGCTGCCATAGTTAGAAGTCTGTGCCAGCATTTTCATTACAAATCCACTGTTCACAGGGATTTACAACTTCACTCTAAACATTGCTCTGGAATGAAACTTGGCAAATGGGTCTCAGCCCAGGAGCAATTTTTTTACCCATCCATTTGACTGTTAAGTTATAGTGGCATAAAAATATAGTTGTACTGCTTGAACAATTTAAAATGGCTTTGAATTAAAAAAATGAAATAAGTTTATGGCATGATGTAATTACTTGTGGTATTCAGAAGAAACAACACAACAGATGAAAGCAAGAATAGCTAAGATATTGTAGGAGAGAAACAGGATATTCTAACAGTGCATTTTCTCCATAATTGTGAATAAAACCCAGATTATATGCCCAATTAATTGCAGTCCTGTGTCAGCTGCGTTCATTAGACAATGCGTCACATCACAGGGAATAATGCTGAAAATGGATGGGATCTCTTAAAGACACTGGTCTGGGTGGGTAAGTATGGCAGAGCTGTCCCTGACTAGTTATCTGGCAGTCTGCAGTAGCTCCCACTGAGTTTCTACCAACTAGGAGACTAGCTGGTAGAGCACCTACAAGGAACAAATTGCATTTGGAGGCATTTTTTGTTTGCTATGAGTCACAGGCTCCCCCATATTAGTGCTCTGTGCACCAAAGTGAACTGTACTCTTTCTGTGCTTGACCTGCAGTGAGGAGCATCGCAGTGAAGATGCTTTTGGCTTCTAGGTAGGGGCAAAGTGTTGGCTTCCAGCTGGCTGTGAGTGGCTGAAGAGGAGCTGCACTGTATGCACGGGATGTGGAGCGAGGGGAAAGAGAGCTTTGCAGAAGTGAACCAAATGGGATGTGAAACGCAAAGGTAAATTATGGAGAAAAATTAACCTGAAAAGAAAGTAAGGAAGAGAAACAGGTTAGTGAGACTGTGACTGCTGGAAGAAAAATGCTGAGTTTCTTCAGGTTGAGCTCTGCACCCCTCGCTCTGGCAGAGCTCTCAAGGGTTTTGTGGGATTTAGACCAAGCAGGTGGAGCACCCACAAAGCACCAGTTCAAGTCTCAGTGATCCTCTGCTGGCACTGTGCTCCTTTCCCTGCTTATCTGGAAGTCCCTTTGATACCAGTGAGAAATGCATGAGTAACAAGGCATACAGAGAACATACCCTTTGTGGAGAAAATAAATCAGAACAAAACTGAAAGACAATCCTCCAATCTTCTGTATGAGGAAAGACTAAAAAGATTAGAACTCTTCTACTAGAAAAAGAGGTGGCTGGGGGTGGAGAAATGGGATGTGATAGTCCTATATCAAATAATGAAAGACAGGGAAAAAGTTAATAAGGGATAATTATCCACTGTTCCAGACAGAAAGGGGATTAGGGTACAATCCCTTAAATTACATCAATAGGCTTAAAACTAAACAAAGATATATGCTGGGCAAAAATGTACTACATTGTAGACATTGCAGCTGTGGAACAGAGAGTTGAGCACCCCATTGTGCACCTCAGAGAGGTGGATGCAATCTGTGACGGAGAAAGTCCCCATACTCCATGCTGAGGTAAGGCTTAAGAGGTTTCCCCATGTATTTTTTTACACTCCTACACTCTTTCCCCAAGTCCTTGCTGTTGGCCCTTGTGCTTGTGTGGTCATATATAGGCTATAGTAACCCAGACAACCAGGTGTGACCCAGTACACTTCCTCTTAAGTTCCTAACAAAAACTGCCCAGGTGCACAGCTGGAATTATTTTATATTTTCCATGTCACATGTTTTGATGACCAGTGTCTGTATATGTGTCCACATAATCTCCTTTAGGTATCTAAATGTTCATGAAAATTGTATGTGCAAACAGAACCATGTACACAGATACAAAATACCTCCCCCTGAAGTCAATGCGTCCAGGCACATTTGCCTTTGAGGGCAGAATTTAGCTTTTCATGTATTTGGTCTATGAATCCTGCTACTGCCAGATCTCTCTGCTGCCTGCTTTGTCTCTCAGTTCTCTAATACATTTTTAGACATTGATTGGAAATTGTTAAGCCATGTCTAGACCTGAAAAAACAACATGAAAAGGCAACAAGCCTGATCTTCAAATGGTATTTTAAGTGCTGATTTACACTGGCTAAAATCTAGCTTGACAGGGAATGACATACTGAAAATTAAATACAATGTGGTAATTTTGATCTTGGTTGTGAAAATCTCACCATACTATAACCTCGATTTCCACAACATTTTGTGCATACAAATATGTTACCAAATTCAAAATCTACCTGTCTAAAAGGAAATATTTGTTATAAACACAGGCTGATTTCTACTCCTATCTATTTCTCACACATATGCATACAGATAAATGCGCACACATATACCGTATATGTACTCATTCTCTAGGTAATCAGAGACACAGATAAAATAAAGCTTCTAGAGTGACAGACATTCTGCAGACAGGGTTGTTAGTTTATGTAGGCTATAGGCAGAGTCGACTGGAAAATTTTGATCACTTTAATTTACTATATCCAGCATGCCTGCTGTACTCGTCCAGCACTTTTATCAAGCCCTGTGAGGTGGTATTGATTTTTTTATTTTCTATGTAGGATAAGAAGACAGAGAGTTAGGAGCAAGAGTGAATGAAGAACTTTCCTCAGATTACTGCTATTCTCTAGCTTATTGCATCCTGTCGTTTGTAGTTTCAGATGATGTCCAGTATGTCAGGGTTGCTTGAAGCAATAAACAGGGTGAATAACAATGGAAAGGCTAGATGAGAAAGATTGAAAAAGGAGAAAGAGGCAGCAAAGAAAGTAAGAAAGTGAATGTGAGAAATAGGAAAAAAGGGGGGGAAAAAAGCAGAGGTTGAGAAAAAGTGTCTTAGGTGTAAAGAGCTTGATAAGTGCATTCCTTCAAAGAAACTATAACCAACCATGACAGTTTTTCAAGCAACAGCTACACATAAAACCTATAGAATTGTGAAGGAGTAGAAGCAGTGGCTTCTGGGAGTTGCTATTTCGCCCCAAGAAAAAGCCAGAAAAACAGAGAAATGTTTAAGGTAGATATTAATAATGTTTTCTTTTCCTAAACAATTCCTAAGTTACCATGAGAGGATAAATCTGTCTTTTGCACCCAGCTTAAGGTGTGGTCCTAAGAACAAGTAATACCATTTGGAGTTTGAATCTTCCCTTGACCTTCCTCCTACCCCAAACTATTGCTTTTCCAAGAGAGGATTTAAGTCTTTTGCTTATTTGAGTACCCTTGCTGTGGCACTATAACCTGTAGCACAGCAGGTAAAGGGAGATGATTTGGGCCTGTTGATAAAAGCTGCTGTATGCCCCAGACAGCAGCACCTTTGCTGACCCACACGGCAGGTCCTTGTTTGGCGCGTGAGAGGGGCTGGGCCCATGCAGTCATGGGGTTTGGGCTCTCTCTATGGGGAGCTGCACAAACACACCTGGCTGCCACAGCAGGCATCTGGGCTGGGCCGATTCAGTGATCTAGAAACGCAGGTCCAAAAGGCAGAATTTTTCCTTCACTGTTGGTGGCTGTATTTTTGTGGTTAGAAGCAAAATTTTACAGGAAATATTAATTACGTTTTCCCTTGACCTTAGGCAGGTAGTGACTTCCGAAGGGAGGTATGATTCTGTCCCACAAAATCATTTTCTCTCGCAGTTTTCATCCTGGTGCTTCATGGCACAGTTGCTACAAAGAGTAGTTTCTGTAATGTCCTGCACAGCCAAAGTCTGTTTGTTAAACCAGGGCAATTACTTACCACTGGCAGCTCATAGGGAAAATGGCCTTACAGAAATACAGCGAGTAACTCTGCAGCCTTGTTGGTATGAGTAATCCTGACTCATGGAAGTAGATTCCCTGAAGTCATTTAAAAAGCGTGTGTTTTTCTGTGTAACGGCTATTGCTGATTAAAGTCTTGTCTGTTAATCTATTTTACACCATTTACCAGTTTGCATGGGACCAACTGGCCTTAAAATCATCTAGAGATGTTAGTGGGAAAATTCCCTTTTCCAGGGGAAGAACAAAGAAGGGAAAAGGTGGGCAGACTGATCTGATAGCTTTTCTGTATTCCCTTTAGGAGATGGGGAGGAGATACCTGGCTGTCCTGGGGATGGAGGGGCTCCACGGCCTCGCTCTGCCCATTTCTTCACAAGGAGAAGACCTTATTCCTGCACAATCCTAACTCGGGCTGAGGCATGAACCTGGTGACCCCAGCAGGACTTGTGAAGCCTCTCTTGTCCATTCCTGTCAAGAACCTGGAAATGAAATGTCAGATAAGGATATTTGAGGAGAAATAGACTATTAACAGGCTTCTCATGATTCATTCTGCTTAGTAGCACAAATTTGTTTCATTACTTCAATCAAAGCTATTTGCTTTAGTCATAACCTAGCTGTAAATACAGAAGTTTGTATTCTTTATTTGGTCTTAACTTCAGAGCATCTGCAGTGAACCTGGCAGACACATCAGTGCAAAGCAAGCACCAGTAAGGAACAGAATTGCATCTTTCCGTGGGCAGATTATGCCCCAGAAATTCACTATTGCAAGAAATATCATCTGACCAATGGTACCACAACTGAGGTGTAAGGATGGACCACTGCTGCCTCAACTCGTGTTGATGGTGACGACTGTGCTAAAAATTACACTGACAAAGGACTATGATAGCTCAAATGTAGACTGAATTCAGACTTGGTTGAAACAGGTTTTCTTCTTTCTCCTCTTTTTTTTTTAAACCCACAAAACAGAAGCAGGAATCTATTCTTTCCTACTGGAACAGCTTCTAATGTAGTGAAAGATTGTTTACAATTTAGCATTGTAAATATCAGTGAGATGCAGGAAACCAAACTGACTGATAATGGGAAATTTTCTTTTCAGATTTTCATTTTTCAAGCTGAGAACATCTCAGAAGTTAGAAAATACAGCAAAGTAAGTGTAGTTATAAAATTTAATAAATATCCTTGTTCCAGTAATACCTCCAATTACCTGTGACCTAACATTTTAAACGTGAAACCTGTCCTTTTAGCCTCTTTTTCACCTAGCATTAAAACATAGAAGATTCATGAATTTCCATTCAAATTCTGAATGGCTGCCTGGCTCAGCATATTTATCATCTTAAGCTTTTGCTATTTTTGATGACTTGAGGGGTAACAGTTGTGCAAAGGTACAGGAATGGCTGCTCTGATGGGTTTCTGTTCTGTAGGAAGCTGAATACTCACAGTCATCTCAAAATCTTCTGGGGTGCAGAGTACCCTCAGCTTGCAGCAGGCAAGCCCACCTCCTTCAAGGTTATGTCCTCTGACATTAATAATGTAATTTGCTTGTGAGTAAGAGATTGCTCGTGAGAGAGAACTCCCAGCCCACTGTTTGTAGCTCCCTTTGCTTGCTCTTTTTTTATATGCAAACTTCAGTCAGTCAGAGAGTCATAAAAAAATACTGTATGACATTTGTGACTGATCCCAGAATGGCAAACAGTAAAAACTCTTGCTCACTGAAGAGTTTCCTTATCCAACTTTGTAATGAATATTCACAAAATAGGCTTTATTTTCAAATAAGTGGTAAACAAAAGCCCCTGATTGAATCAGTGGGCTAATGTACACACCATTAATAATTTAATCTCTTCTCACTATTGTGATGTAAAGGGCGTAGCCTGAACAACCATTACATTCAGCACTAAACAGTTCATTTTAATTTGGCACACTATTTTTTTTAATACTACGGGAATTTGGGGTGAGGGGAGGAAGAAGATTAGTTTTTCATATCACTGGTGAATGACAGTCATTTTGACTTCCTCTTCTTTTTGCTAAATTTGAGGTTCATTAACAGGGTTTATTTGTGTACTCATTAAAAAATATCACAGCCAAAGCAAGAAGACAGCGAAAAAATTTTCTGCCAGTGATAGAAACCTCATAAACCTAGCATCCCAGAAAAACCTCCAGTTTTATATGGGTATCAGAGAGGAGAACTTGACACAGATTTGGAATTATGTTTGTACCTGTTTTGTCAATTCTCATGTAAGAAGCTCTTAAATCCCCTATAAAGTGCAAGTGTTAAGGAAGTATCCTTAACTTCTACTGTACAACATTTCCCAAAGTAAGTCCCTTTCTCTGTTGAGTATCTAATACTTTTCTGTGTGCAGAGCAGAAGTAGCCAGAGACACGGGGAAGTTAAGCTGATGGAAACTACATTGGGCTATTCTGCTTCTGATCCAGTGAACCAGTCATTCCTCTTGCTCAGGGACTGTGCAGCTGCAACCATGACCACCGTATTACAGCAAGGGAAATTAATTTCAGTGGTTTAAATCAGGTGTGTGTCTCTCTCTTGCATGCTTGCTTTTTTGATCAGAAAGGCCAGTTGTCGTGCGTGTGCCTTCCACAGAAAAGATACACTGAACTGGGTAGGTGTCCGTATATTGGTGAAGTGGTGACAGAGGTACCCAAGTAGGGAAAATACCCTGAGTGTTTGAACTAGTAAAAGACATTCAGAGTGCCAAAAAGGTACACATAGCAACTACTACTGCTTTATCAATGAGTCACAGGCTGGAGCTCTTTTTGACCTGTGTGGTAGGCAGAAATTGTTTTTCATGAAGGGTTGCAAGATTCTGGCATTTTATCAGGGTTTCTAATTAGGGATGAAGCATCAGTACTTTGAATGCTTGGCTTTTTAATTATTATTATTCTTTTCAGGTGGATTTTAAGTTTTTGTATTGAAAGTTTTATTTTGACATATTTAAGGAAAAAAAAAAGAAATGGAAATCAAGAAATCAAAAAATACCACTTCCCCCCAATTCATTCTGACAGAGCTGAAGCAGAATGTTTTGTTCATGCCAGGATTTATTTTTTCCAATGCAAAGTTTCTGCTAAATTGGCAATATTTGTAAGTCAGTGGAAAATATTTTTTTCATTAAGGTTTCTCATCCCAAATTATGCCCAAGGGACACTTGTGCCACAAGTGTTACAGCCATGCAAAAGCCATGGTGAAATTTTGGTAGAAGTGATGCTATAGACACATGCAAATAGTAAAAGTATAAGCTAACAAGTCCATGCACAGACGATGTGCATGTGGTAAGCTCTGCAAACTCAAACTTAAAATACAAGCCAAGAGCTGAAGATAGAATACAGCATCCAGTAGGTCTCAAAATCAGGTCATTTATTTATATACACTTTTATAGCTATTTAAAGCACTTAATTTCAGAAGATTTTGTGCCTCAATTTTTATAGTAAATCAATGGAATAGCAACAATACCTCTTTTCTTTGAGAGGTTGCTGTGACATGGTTATTATCACTGTTGTACACACAGCACCTGAATATGTACACAGACACAGCTACTTGCCTGCGCATATTAAGTAATCACTGCGCTATCTGCATTAACAACATCCGTTTCAACACAAACCCCTTGGTTTTATTCATTGGTATGAATACTCTAGGCAATACAATGTTATGCCCATATTTTATTTTTTTTTCTCTGTACTTCAGTGGTTTTGCCAGAAATAACAACACATTTAATTACAGAGGAGTCTTAGCAGGTAAATGATACAGAAGATTCGGCAGTTTTAATAGCTTTTGTCTATTGAAAAATACAGGTGAGATCACATTACTCGAGTAAACAGATTTAAAAAAAGCTAAAAATTAAATAAATGGTTTCAGTTGATTTAGGTTATTTCCAAACAGTAATGCAAAGTTGTAACAGAAATAATTTAGACATAGGTAAAGAAGCTTCAAAATCAATAGTGCTGGAAGAAATGAAACATATGCTGATGCAATCAAACAGAATTGAATTTCATATAAATGTTAGCAAATCTATATCAGATTATCACTGCAAAAACTTCATTTTCATTGATTTATAATGTATTATTATTGTTTCCACCAAACTGCCATAGACAGCCATTTAAGCAGCTGCCAAGCGCCTTAAGGGTAAATAAAGGGTGTCACTGACAGTGCTGGGTTATAGAAGTTTAAGAGACCAATAATTCACAAGTGCGGCAGGTGTGACATTCTGTATATTCATTAGTCTTTTATTTTAATCCTGTTGTCTAAGTCTTTTATAGTTTTTCATGAGAGGAGGGTCAGCTGCAGGTTTCAGAGGGGAACCACAAAGGTTAAAGTGTGTTTGTGCTAACCTGATCCCCAGAGGGGTGGGCAGAGCGCTTTCATTAAGCAACCAAAAGACAGAAAAATACAGTAAGATGTTGGCGGACAAGTCCCGGGCTAGAAGCACACTGGCAGGTCTGTTCCTCCAAAAAGAAAGCAGAGGAGTAGTCTTGAAATGGAACCCAGGCTATGGGTCAGTATACATTTAATTAATGCACAGCACCTAACCTCTGGAGGTTTTGATCGTCTGCTGTGGTCAGATGAGTAAAACAAATATGGTTCACATATGTTTAGTAGAACAGGCTGGAGTGTACCCTGTTTTGACATGTGATCAGTGCTACTGGTATTAGTAGTGCCGTTTATTCTCAAAACTGGGACTGGGAGAACGTTTTTTGAACAATGTTTTATTTGCTCTGAGATGCAGCAAATGCTCAGGGAACTGACTAAGCTACTCCTAAACTCAGAAAGTTTTAAACAAAAGAATGTGTCAGAAAAAAACAATCTGTTTTGGTACAATATTTTCAAAGTCCAATGGTTTGGTTTTCCATTTCCAAATGAATATTTTATTGAAAAGAATTGCAAAAATTTACTTAAAGATAATTAAAAAAAAAAAAAAGTGAAATCTATCATGCTGAAACAAACTTTCTGTTTTCAGGTCAAATAGAACAGCAAAGAATGTGAGGTCAACCAATAATAACTTTCAAAACACTGAAAATTGTTTTGAGTTGATACAAAATCTTCCACATACAACTTTTGGTTCAGTCAGCAAACTAAAAAAGAAGACATTCTCACAGGTCTCCTTACTCCTATAGTTAGGACCATAATTAAGCATCCTGCTGGACTGGGCTCTGTTTGCTGCTCAGAAACTGAACACATTGATTCTATAGTCAGCTCATTTTCCATTGTTTCCTACATCCCATGTACTGGAAATACAATTTTATTGGTTTTAAAAATCAGGTGCACCTTTAAGCATCTAAAGCGTTTCTTTTCAAAACAGGCTTGAGATCTTCCTGTTCATATTGACAGATGTTAAACAAAGATAACCTCCCAAACCTCTTTGCTTTCTCTATGATGTCTGATGAGTCAAAGTTTGGATTGCCCTGGTTTTTTTTATGCCAGTTTTTTGTCAAAGAGGAAAAATGGTGCATTTGTTGTTTATATTTTATTGGTGAAGAATGAGAATGAAATCTTGGGAAGTAGCACCCCTTATTTCACTACATTTACAGTGCTGTAATATATGTATTTGTGTTTATGTAGAGTATGTGCTGGAAAAAGAGATACTATTGGCAAGCTCCCATCCCAGTGCATGCCCAGAAGAGGTGCAGAAACCTGTTCAATAATTCAAGCAGTGATGATCTCAGAAGTATATGTGTCTGTTATCTGCTTTGGCTCATGTGATGTGATTTTTGGCTGCAGAGAAAGCTTATGGTGAAAATCATATCAAGTTGGGCAAGCCAAAGTAAACACACAGACATACATTTTGAGGTCATTTTTGGCCATTGAGATCATTCAACCCTTTCCATATTTAAAGGAGAAACAAGATTTGCCATGATCATAAACATTTTATTTACTTTTTCCTCTGTTGCAGCATGATTACTTTAGGTAATAAATCCAGCCAACAAGGAGCTAAAGGACAATTATTGCACACTAACAGCATATGTTCACTGCCACACTAGCAGGGCTTTATACAAGTAAAAACCTGACGTGCAGGCTAAAAATCGACAAGTAATACAACAGGGGATGAATGTGGTGGTCTCAGTTCACTTTGATGTAGATGCATGTTCTTTACCCCAAAAAGCATAATCTCACCTGGTTCTTACTGGCCTTACAGAACTGAAGGAACAGCAGCATAAGGCACCCTTTTAGTCTTATTGTTGGTGTTTTATGCACAGCTCTCACACAGCTAAACACAGACTTGTATTACTGCCACTGTAAAGCACAGTGCTCCTTCCAGGATGAGTCTAGCATTCAAGGCTGCCCACTGGTTGTATTTCAGTTCTCATGACTTACAAAGTCACTGCACACCCTGCCAACCAAAACTATTCCACAGCAAAACAAACAAACTCCTCCTTTTCCTGGTCCCAATCCAGCATGGTAACTCTTCAGCATGTATATTTGCACTGGTGTTGATTCCCATTACTACCAGTGGACCGAAGGTCCACTCTGATTGATTCCAGCACAGCATGACAGGTTTGGGAAGCAACAGATCTGAATTATTGAGAAAATAAAGCTCCCACAAATGGGAAGGGAGCCATGAATGTGAAGGCTGATTTAGAAGACAGGACATCAGATGGACATTGGGGAAACTGAGATGCAATGTCTGCTTCAGACAATTTCTATATAATCTCAAGTGAATCATGTAAACTCAGTGGTGTTTTAATTTCCAGTCTGTCAAGGGAAGCTAATATTTTTCTTCTTGACAGAGTTGAAATCCGTTAATGATACAGAGACACTCAGATAAATGCTGCCAGCTTCAGGAAAAGGATACTGCAGGATTTGTGCTTTTGGAGAGTGAATGCATAACAGGAATACCACAAAGAAGCTGGGAAAAATTATCCTGGCAAAATATATTTATATATACATTTAATTTTGCAACAGAATCTCCTTATTACATAAAACACTGAATGGGGCAAGGAAAGGCAAAGCCGTGAAAGATCGCCACAGTACTTACAGTGAGAATCATATTCAGCAAGATTCAGGTTGCACATAATTTTTCCTCACAAAAATTATGTTTATTAGTGTAGACTTTGGATAGGAAGTAGTGCACACAGATAGGAACAAATGCATACAGCAAAACAGTTGGTGCTGAGGACCTGATGTCTGTCGTATATTAACTTTGTTTTTACCTCAGAGTATATTCCACAGGCTGAATGTCCAATTGCTGGTGGTATGCATTAAGTGCACTCCCAGACCGCATATTTCAGTTTATTGTCCTCAGAAAAGAAACCACCATGCTTCACAATGCAAACCAAAGCTCACAAAGCAACGACAACTGCTACCACAGTACACCCATGAGCCAAATTAAAATACTCATATGGACCTGTCCAAAATGGTCTCAATCTGGAGCTCTAAGTCATTCAGTTTGGTCAGCAGAAACCAGTCTCTAAAATTCCATCCAGTTTATACAGTCTTTATTAATCCATTATTGTATCTTTGAATACATATGCTCCGTTACTAGCATACTTTCACATGGATATCAGGCAAGCTATCTGCAACATAGGTCATACTGGCACTATAAGAGAAAATTACCCAAAGCCACCTTTTCCCATTGCCTACCCTTTAAACAGAAATTGCTCTCTTCCTCTGATTATTGCAGGTTATCTAAAGAGAGGTTATTATAATAATCTGTATTAATCTGGGGGTAATGATGTGGAACTGCAGTTCTAGCAAGCTCTACAGAGGTGTAGCTCACAGGTGTCAGCACTTAGTGTTTAGTCAGGATCATTCCTGTGTTTTTAGTGTCTAGCCTCAGAAATGTGATTGTAGTCTGGATTCATTGCAGAGTTACAGTGCTGAAGATTAACAACAGAGAGCTTAATATGAGTCAAGAACAATGGCAGATAAATTCTCTCCATCAGGTGTCTCAGAGATTTTAAAAGGTAGCACATCACAGAGGCTCATATTTGACAGAGAAATAAAAAAGACCCCAAGGATTGAAAAGAAAGATCTGTAACTAAAAGGGGCAAATCAAATATAAATGTTTGATTACCTCAGACCTGGGTCTAGCACAGGGGAATTTGATTCCTGGTGGTGAGTTTATGGTATCTTGGGAAGATGGGCTATTCTACATTTGCCAGGATTGCCTTGCATAACTATGAATCTGAAGCAAAAACTCAGATCTTTGCTCTTTGCCATTGAAGTTATTCTGGTACTAACATATATAGGTATTAACACCAAAACCATGCAAAAGATGGCCCAGGTGCAGAGTACCATCATTTTCCTTCAGCAAAACCAAGTGAGAGCATCCTGCTTCCCCCGCACCCCCTGCAAGAAGCACACAGTACACCTTTTTCTCTCTTTGTTAGAGGAACCAAAAATATCGATGTTACAGATTAGTAAAAAAGGAAACTTAAAAGTTCCCAGGTTTGGATCATGTAACAAGCTCGATGAAAAACACTTCCTGAGCACCCTAGGTAAGGGGAGGCCCTGCTGCAAGTCTCCCAGAGCCATACAACTTGCATGTCAGCTGCACTCTGCTGGGGACATGACTGCAGCACTGCTTGGTTTTGGATTATTTTGGTCTGAAAAGTTATTTTTAAACAGAGAACCTAACTCTGTAACCTGTATTCCCACAAATATCCTCACTAAAGTCACTGTATGTTTTTTTCACTGAAACAAAGTCATTAATGTCAGGGAGAAGGTTTGGACTAAGAAACAAACTTTTTGCAATAAAGCTTCAGCCGCACTCTAAATCAGTTTTTATATATTTCTGCAGCATATAACCTATCATCAGATGTATATAAGAGATCAGTTTGTACATTGTGGGAAGAAGACAGATAAATACTGTTTTTTAAAAATGGAATAGAGTATCATGAGACAATCATATAAGTCGGAGCATGTTGACATAAAATGTAGAATTTCCTGGACCCAGGGATTTAGCTGTCAAAGTAAGAACACGTTCAAGGTTTGATTGTCCTCTTACCTTACATGAGCAGGCCTCCCATTAATGTCAGTAGGAGTTATACACACAAAAAGAGAAGATAATAGACATAAGTAGTAAAGGGAGTAGGAGAGTAGAAATAGACTCCAGTGGAGGTTGAAAAAGCATTCTTCACTCTTCTTTCCTCTGCAGAGCTTGCATCATTGTGTTTTTGTTCATTTCCAGGAAAGCAAGATTTTGAATTGTAGAAATATATTTTGACTAGTTCTTATCTTGAAGAAATGCCATGTAAAATGAAGGATAGAGGGATGCTAGACTGACAGCTAACATATGATAAAAATAAAGCAGTTAACAAGCTCCAGTGAACACAGGTGGGCAGTGAGTCAAAGTGTCTTAACATGTTAACCTATACATTGTGACTCCTGTGCAGTTTTCAAAGACATCTTGCTTCTTTCATTACTGATGGAGTGAGAATTACTTTTCAGTACCTTTTTTTTTTTTGGTTACTGAAAACCTTTATTATGTGTTCAGCAGAGAACAGCTCTTGCAACTATGCAAGCTCCATCCTTTTATCTATCACTGATACTATTGATAAATAGCAACAGTGGACATAATAACATTTAAATAAGACCGTGGGGTTTCTCATTAAACTTAATTCCCGTCTTAGTCAAACTTCTGTTTTCCTGATGGATGTTCATTGACTTTGGTGTTACTTTTAAGTTGTCCTGGAATGGGGAATCAAGCTTATTGGCCTTACCCCTCCCCAAGTAAATCAGTGTTCATGTAATGGTTATTCCTGTGTTAGAGTCCTTTCACCTTAGCACAATACAAACAACGATAGTTCCACAAAAGGTCTCCTAACAGACAACCCCAACCCATTTTTTCTCACCTTCAAAGGATTTTGTGCTGTCAACCAGATTGAACTGCAGATGACACTGTCTAGTTAAAGCTTAGCAGGCAATGCTCTGGCAGCCTCATTGCTGTTTTTCCTTTTATATATCAAAATCTATGCTTGAAAATAGCATCTGCATGTGACTTTGCACAAGAGACTGAAGGATCACAGGGGCTCTGGTTCATCAAAAGCAGCTAGTACTACCAGTATGCTTTAAGTTCAGTCTGGAAATGAAAGAGGCAAGCACAATTACTGGCACAGTACCTAAGCTCACCTCCTGTATGTACAGTGGTATACTCTGAGGTCTTAGCCTCCTGAACATCCACCTGGGGTGAGATTTTGGAGTAGTCTGTGGTTCCTGT
>VZTL01053649.1:0-19787 GCA_013400535.1 Scopus umbretta
ACAAATCCAACTCCTATTTTTCTAAAGTGCTAGAAAAAACCAGTCCCTTCACTCTACTCTGACCTCAGGGCATACCTGATCTGGAGAGAATAACTGCAAGTTAGGACTGGTGCAAGAGACTTCTAGCATCCATGACCCAAGGGGTCTATAAATAGCCCCAAATAGGAATCCTCTAGTTTGAGCATTTAAGATTGTTGAGAGAATTGCTGATTCAGTGATATCACCAGGTATGAATTTAAATGCTGCTGTTTAAAGCTGAACTTGCATCTCCATGCTTTCTTTTTTGAGGAGTGTTTCTTCCTTTATGGGTAGGATAGTGTAATAGATATCTTCTGAAAACAGAAAAAAGAATATATGTTTTGCCTACAATGGATATATATTTTCATGCCCTGAAAGGCATAAAGGGTACAGAGATCCAGGATGGAAATCTGTGAATTAGCCTGCCCTGAGGTCTATAGTACATCCTTTTGGAGTAGGGGGTAGAAAGAATCTTTGCAAGAAGCAATATTAACGCAGGGGACAAAGTCTGTAGAGGCTGTATCCTCACTTCTTCCCTGGTACAGCTATTGCCTATTGTCTCATCCAGGGAAGGTTTTAGCCTCAAGTTAGGCTACAGGTATCTCACAATATAACATTTCCAGCATTTTTGAAGATTTTGGGTCAGCTTTGTCTGTTTGCAGTTATGGTCTGACTTTCTTTTTATTACTAAAGGTGGGAGCAAAAGGCAAAATATTCTGAGGAAAAATATTTTTCAAAATCTGGAGATAAGAGAAGAAGTGTCAGAAGGCAAAATTTGATTCCCTTCAAGCAGTGCAGCTGAGAGAGACAAGAACAGAATACAGGATTACCGTTTTGTTTCACAATACAAAACACATGATTTGATGATATCCATTAGAACAATTTAAGATTCATTTCCCCTTAAGAAATTAATATAACCTTTGAACTTCCAGAGTCTGCATACAGACACCCTTGCATATAGCACTGGGTGAAACTGTTCATGTATTGGCAAATGAGCATGCTATTTTCAGCAAGGCAGCAATATGTCAGGTTAGATCTAAATCTAGGCATCTGAGAAAACAGTCTTTGGTCTATGTCTGGAGGCATAATCTTCTAATGCATGACCAAGTCAAAATTACTCAATTTTATTGGCTTTGCAGCTCTATATTGATCTTTTGAATAAGGATATATGAAAGTAGAGCAAATCCTTATTTATACTGGTAATTCTTAATATAAGAGCAAAACTGATGTTGACTGAGACTAGAGACCAGTTGGAAAGTTTGTTTAAAAACATCCTTGTGGGACTCAGAGCAAACTTTCACTGGCCCTAGGGCACCATACATATACTGTGCACATACAAGCTATTGATTATATTCCCCTATATGTGCTTTCTGAACATCATTTCTTCAGAGCTGAAAAATACTGAATCACAAAAAAGTTAAATTTCAGCAGTTAAATCACTGTATGCTTTCTGAATTCTTTACCAAGGAAGAAGGTTGCACACTTGCACCCACTTTTCTGAACAGAGTGCAATACTAAGTACTAAAAAATACTGGGTTCATATCAACAGCTCTGTTTTTCTGTGGTCCCCTTCCTCATTGAGGAATCAGAACTCCTTTAGACTGAAATACAAAGTAAATGGATGAAACTTGAATAATTAATGACTTGAAACAGAAGGAGTCAGTGTTTTTACAAACCACCTGGCACTAATTTTAAATAAAAGGAATGCTAATACTTGGGGGGAAAAAGGAGTTTCTAAGGTCCTCTAAGTGTTTCAAGCCAATGATTTGAACATCTGGCTAGGAAAGCTCATTCTTGAGCATAGGAGGATTAGGTTAAACAAACTTGTCTCTGGGGTACAGCATATTGCACACCTGAGCCACAATAAGTCTTACAGAAGAAATTCCTGGAGAAGTTCATATGCTAATACATATAGGTAGAGCCGAAAATAAAATATAAAACTTGTGAAATCCACATTAAAGAGGAATACATATCTATTATTATTAGTATGTAGCTGCCTGTTACTGAGTGCAACAACAGACTTCTTGCTCCTGCCACACATCCTTCAGAAGCTTCCTCCAGACAGAAATTAATGGTCCACAGGCAGCCATGGGAACTGGGGACATTGAGGGGACCCAGCTAATCATGTTCAGCCTACTGAAAATAACTGAGAGCAAATGCCATGTGACAGCAAAACTACCCAAGAAACTGTAAAGAAGTAAGGAAAAAACAACCCCCAGAAATAAAACCTCACAGTGATGAATACCTTAGTATTCATCTTCCTCCATGGTTTACAGGAAAGTGAGTTGTCTACAAAAGTCAACAAAATATATTCTTAAAGTAAAGTTTGGCTCCCTACCCCTCTCTCTTTTTTCCTAAATGTCTGAAAATCCATGTCTACAACTAAGTGGTGTGCCCACAAAAAGTTTATGCCTTTTAGATATACTGATTATAGGTTTTGAAGGACTTATTCTCTTCTGTATGCAGGGGCAAATTTTGTTTCTCTTCACTATTGTTAGCTTTCCCTTATTGTCTTCTGTGCTCCATACAAAATTGAGCTAAGTTATTCAATAATGATGACAAAAAATCCAAGCAGAAGAGCAATTGCTCTGAAATACTTTCATCAAAAATATGAAAACCAAAAGACAAATCAACAGCAACAAGAAAACCTCTTTCCCTTCCCAAATCCATTTACAATTACTCTCTGTAGTGGTACCATGAGAATCCAAAGAGAAAAAGATGTGGCCCATCCAAGCTTTACATTGAATTATTCTGTAGGGAAAAAAAAAATCATAACTACTGCCTCATGCATTGAAAAGAATTCAGATCAATCCTGTGGAATAAGGCTTTAAGGTTACAGATGTAAATTGCTTGTGAGAAATCTAATACATCTCTCCCAGACTTTTTATTATAGATATTGCTGATTGATTTGCTGTATTAAAGTGCAGCAGAGATTGTTGTGACATTAATTGATATTAACTGGTGAATAACATGTATATAAATCTGTCATAACCCGTTTAAATGAATGTTAACCCTTCCCCCTTAGTTAGATTGGGAGATCTCAAAACATTTTTTTTTAAAAAGAGAAATTGATAAGCAATGTACAAAATGAACATCCTGATTTATTTAATGTCATTTTAATGGTTTCAATTTACTTTTTTTCTTAAACAAATGTCAAGTTCAGCTGAAGATAATAAGTATTGGCTGTTGTAAGTACACCTTTTGTGCTCAAAGTTACTAACAAAATGTTAATCGGGCTTGTTTCCTGCCCGGTGGTATTAGCCATCACTTCAAAGCAGAGCTCCTAAGATTTAAAGACAGTTTTTGAACAGTCAAGACCTCCCTGTGGCACTAGAAATTAAACTCACTTTTTCTTCTCCCTTTTCTCGGAGTTCTTATTCCATCAGGAGTAATTTACCCTAATTACAGGCTGTGTGTTCTGAAACTGTAACCATTTTCTCCAGGACAAGTTGAATGATATTGTGTTGCTAGTTGCTATGCCCCTATCAACTTCATAAGCAAACTTTAAACCTGAATAAATTAAACCTAGCAACACAGCATTTGTCAGACTGGATCAGACAACTGGTCTATCACAGCGCCCTGCCTGCCACTGGCAATGATCAAACACTTCATGCTCTTGAGCAAGACAAAATGTGCCTAGTGCACCCAAGGCAATATTCTTCATATTCTCTCAGGGGACAGAAAATTCCTTCCTGACCTCTGTAGGTGGTGGATTAACTCCCTGAAGCTTAAGATTTTATTATGACTTTGCTTTTACTTCTTTAACTAGAGAGGTAATGGATATCAAGACAGGATTACTTATACGTAAAACCAGATATGTGCTCTTTATTCACGTTTCTTTCCCACTGTGGAAATAAATGTCACAAAGTGGCTTATGCATAAATGCTTGATTTCACAGAAATCAAAACTGCTCATACCAATAAGTGCAGGATCTGAGGACAGTCTGGGGCAAACTGTCACCGTGTCTCGTTCTGTAGACATCAGTGTGTCTTAGTGTTCCCAGACAAGTTTACCAAAAGGTTTCTTGTTCTTTCAGCAGTGTAACACCCCCACCTCCCATTCAATAATATAAATAAGACTGATTTTCCCCCTCTCATTCTCCATTGCTCTGACTGCTTTTATTATGTGAAGTTTTTTTGTTTGGTTGGGTTTGGGTTTTTTTTGGGGGGGTGGTGGTGGTGGTTTGTTTTTTGGTTTTTTTAGCTATATAATAGCTCCTCATTAGCCTGGGACATTCCTGGGTGATGCTGTTTATTTTATACACATCTTTGTGAGACAGCTGTTTCAGTCACAACAACATTTTCCTTAAAATCATAGGAACAAAGATATAAGACATAATGAAGCACGAGAGTAACATTATTTGTTCACGATGTTGTCATTATGACTTTATTGCTTTCTGGCTTTTTTTATTTTCTTATTTAAGAAGATCCTCTGTGGGTTATTTTTTAGCTAAACTGTCACAATCAGCACAAATAATGTCAACCAGAAAAATCCCACAAGAAAACTTTTTCTTTAGAAGAGCCATTCTCTCCATCGTCCTCTCACAACTTCTCATGTTTCAGATTAAAAAAAAAACAACCGAAGAACAAACCAGTTATTTCAGTTATTTTCACCCATGAGCATTATACTTAGCTTGGTTGAATTTCATAGGCATCATACTGCTTAGGGACAGAGGTGTTTACATCTGTATAGCTTTGTCTTTTAATTGCCCAGTCATGTTAATTAAGTAAAACAACTTACAGCACTGTTATTAATAAACATCTGACTCATTGCCTGCTTTCTCATCCAGATCATTAGCCTGTATGTTACTCGGTACTGACCTCAGCTACATCATTGATTTTCTTCCAAGATGAAGAGTCAAAATTGCCTTACTCTCCTCTCTTTCGTTTAAATAGTCTTCAGTCTCAAAAAACAATTTAGTGTCTTTTTTTTTTTCCTTTTTCCCCTCTGCCAACAGTGCTTTACAACAAGTTTTATGGTCTTATTTAAAAAAAAATAAGATCAAAAATAATTATATTTTTGAGCTCACCTTTATATTTTCTTTAAAGTAGAAGACTGAGGAAAACCATGACCTCTTTAACCAATTTAAAAGCTGTTTTTTGCTACAAAAACTTAGCATACTATTACACTATATCTCTAAAATGTCAGTTAGTATCCAATGATCAAAAGAGAAGCAATGTCCTTTATTCTTCAGTTTTTCCTTATTTCCTGAGCTTCTTGAATGTTGAGTTTGATTTCAGGGTTTGTGTTTCTGGTCTTTTTCTGGTGAAGCTACTTCATCCAGAACTGTGGAAGAAAACTCTGCTTTTAAAATAAGAGTTGTCACTTCCCTATTTTTTCTCAAATAACGCATATAAAGGTAAGAGGTTGAAACATTTGGTTAAGAAAATGAGAAACAGCTTTTAAAGATGAAAGCATCTCAATAATAGTTGCAATCATTCCATAAAAGAGAGGTGTAATTATGGCGGGTCCAGAAAAGAGGGTGGCAGTAGAAAGGCCATCAATGGTGTATTTACAAAGAAGAAAATAATATTTCAGAATGAAAAAGCACTACACTCAAACAGTTGCAATGCTCCATAAAATCACTGGAATTGAGCAACACATTAAGAATGCCATGTATCTCTTTTTCTTATGACAAGAAAATACACGTAACTTACTTTGCAGGATAATAGCATCTTTTATGATACATCCTTGGTGCACACTGTTCTGTCACCTTCAAAAGTGCACAAGTTCACTTTCAAAAGTTTGTGCAGTGTCCAGGGCCTTGAAAAACTGCTAACACATTTGCTGCAGCTGTTGTCATTCTGAGAGGGGCAAGCAGATGATTTGTAGCATTACTGGATGAGGCTAGAACCATCTGAACTTATTATGGAGGAGTTATACTATGCATTAAAAAGCTTGAAACAGATGTTAGCGGGTTTCTCAGCATATACGCAATGCAAAGCATTAAACACCTTTAGGCACTATCTTACATAAATACCTTTGCTCATATACATTGGAATATGCCACCTGAATGTACACCTGAATAAGTACTTACAATGTACATAAGCAATCTGTAGGATAAAAAATTATTAAAAGAGTCCCTGCATTGGGGACATTCAGCACATAAGTTTTTCCTTAACTGCACTTTTGGGGATCTAGATTTCAAGAAAGTAACCCCAAAATACACACACTATGTAAAATATCATAGAATCATAGAATACCAGGTTGGAAGGGACCCCAAGGATCATCTGGTCCAACCTTTCTAGGCAAGAGCTCAGTGTAGGCTAGATGGCCCAGTGCCCCGTCCAGCTGAGTCTTAAGAGAGACCAGTGTAGCGGAGTCAACCACTTCCCTGGGGAGATTATTCCAATGGTTGACTCTTCTCATTGTGAAAAATTTTCCTCTCATGTCCAGTTGGAATCTCTCCAAGTGTAACTTTAATCATTACTCATTACAATCATTACTCCTTGTCCTCTCCCATGTGACTCCTTGTAAAGAAGGAGTCTCCATCTTCTTTGTAACTACCCTTTAAGTACTGGAAATATAATGAAAGACAAAATGGACAAAGAAAAGGAAGCATAGTCATGATCATGTTTCTTGTCTATATGACATATGTGAAGTGCAAACTAGAGCTTTTCAACTTAAAAAGTAGAACCTGCACAAATTTTAACCAAAGCAAAGCTCCATCCATTCTCAGCTACTGGTAGTATATATTTGCTTTCTAGACATCAGCTCAGAGGTTGCTTTGAAAAAAAAAAAAAAAAAGACAGATATGTTAGTTAATTAGATATTATGCATCATCTGTTTCCCCTTAAAAGAATACAAAGTCCCTCTAAGGGACAACCTGTGTAGTCATCTGCAAAAATTAACAATCAACATACTTATACAATAAATACACACAGAATGTAATTAAAGTGTAAAAAAAATCTGGCAGCATTTTTAAAACACAAAGGACATTATTGGTATTGTCCTGTGACTATTTAATATAACTTAATTCATTGTCAAAATTACAGTTTTTCCTTTTGTTTTCCAAATAAATCCTATTTTTACTATTTCCCATTGACAGTAAAACATTTTACATGAAAAGACAGTTAACTGCAAGCAGTGTGCTTCACTTAATTTAAGCCCTTTATGAGACACATGATCCCAAATGGCAACTCTTTCCACCTCTGTTAGATGCCTATACTAGCATTAACCAAATTGCTTTTGGAAGTGCCATCTTGCTCTGATCACCAAGGCAGCAAGCATAGATAACTAGTGTACCCTACTAAATGTCTAATTTCTAGATTATTACAGTTTAGTGAGAAGCAGCCTGCCCTTTGTGGTAGAAGTTTGGTATTTTAAATAAAAATAAACATAGTGTTGGTGGTAGATGTATTTCTGAGCATGTCAAGTGTGCCAGCTCAGACAGTGTATTTTCCCTAATGCCAAATATTTTCTTATATTTGAACGTGAAAAAAAAAAAAATGTTGGAACACTCAATCTATATAGTATATTTTAGCAGCTTTTTCTGAAAGTCACAAGGATGTTTAGGCAAGATGCAGGGGGCCACAACTTGAAAGCATTGTCTGTCCTTGGTGACCCCAGGACTGCATTACTAAGTCTTTCCCTTGGCTAGAAAGAAAAGCGATTCCACACACTTTGCAATGTAACATGCTTTTTAATAAGGAATGAACTTAATAGTGGTGTGAATCATAAAACACAGCAACAAAGATAAAATTCACAAACCCAATTTTGCAAAGCTTTAGAACACCCACAGTTTCTAAAAGATAATTCCCAGTGAGGGAAACATTCAGCATGTTTGAATGTATTTCAGCTTGCTTTGTATCTCTGGTTATTAGTGTGATGGAAAGCTGACGTATGTTAGCATCTCAGCTGTTTGGAAGTTTATGCTGTAGCACTGAACCAGGAAGGACATTCATTCACATAGTGACTTTTGGAGTCAGACTATAATAACTTATAAATATTATATATTCCATTATTTGCTTCTTATAGAGGGGATTACCATACGAAAACCCAAATATTGGCTGCACACAGGAAAAAGGAATCAGAATATGCAAAAGGAACCAGTTTGTAAATTTGGGAGACGAAAGAAGGAAGAATACATAAAGGTGACATTTCATGATTTGCTAAAGACAATTCATGCCCAGGCAGAAAGCAACAGCCCTGCCTTGGTGGCCAATTCCTGTCAGTTCCTTTGTGCTGGCATCATAGCTGATGTGACTTCATGACCACAGAGCTACTCCGTCTGAAAAGCAATCCTGCAGAAAAGCTCAGCAAAGCTGAGTTTTAAAGCGGGTCTGCTCCCTGCTCTGGCACGCAGTGCAGCCTGGCAAATGCTAAGACGTGTGCAGCAGGATCTGGGAGGGAAACTGCTGGCTTCCAGCAGCCAGCCTCAAGGCAGCGGGAGAAGGGCTGCTCGAGGTGCGTGGTGAGGACCGGTTCTCACTGAGGAAGCATGCCAGTGCTTGCTGGGAGAGGGTGTACTTACGCAGATGAAAGAAGGCAATACATGCATACAGCAGTCCTTTCTGGAGCTTTGTTATTGATATAGGTACTTACAACTTTTATACCTGCCTGGATGTTTAATACTTGCAGTTGCACATGGCATAATCATCCTTCTTTCTTTCCTGTCTTTCAAAATTCATACCCTCCGCTAGATAAACTAGTAAGATTCTGTAAAAGCTGAATAAATCAATCTGCAAGTTACCTTCCTGTTTGAGTGGAGCATCTCTCTAAATGTTATACAATCACTTAACTATTAATTCAGGAGCAAACTCAGCCTTATGCCTTCAGTCTCAAATAATATGCTTCAAATTAACTACAGGCAAGGTGTGTATGTGAGTGTGTGTGCGTATCTGTGTGTGCATATCTAGCTCTGTGTATTTAGTTGATTATTCTCAAATCTAAGAAATAAACAATATAAAATGAGCTATATTAAAATAGAATACATCAGTTTTATCATTCATTTGGTCCAAATTCCACCAGTGACTTCCAGAACCACTCATTTAAGGAATTTCTTTTTGGCATGTTTATTTAAGCATATTTCTTTTCCTTACCATTTCAGGTATCACTGAGCTCTGTGGTTGTCCTTTCCTGAGCTGTATATATACACATATATGTATATATATCTCATTATCCTCTCCTATGACAATTCCTTGCTTAGCTGCCTGTATCACCTTCAAAATTTATTTTAGAACTTACCTAATTAGCCTTTGATCCACTAATTGGCTATTATCTGTAGACCTCTTTTTTCTTTCTTGCACATAAGATTTTGTTCCTTTCATTATGGGAACACAGAACTTGTGATACTGGGACAAAACAATGGGTCACCTAGTCTCATATCCTCTCTCTTACCAGAACCAAAGAGAAGACAGCTCAAGCAGGCATTCAGCACCCTGAGCCTGCTCCTGTCGTTGTCTCTTGTGTAAAGCTTCCACTGAAATAAAAGGCCCATAACACTTTGTCTTTGTCTACAGGTGTGCACTGAACAGATGTCTTCACTGAACTGTCCACAGTGACATTTAAATCTTTTTTTTGTCCCTGAGAGATTACAGCTAATTCAGAACTTAACGACATGGACAAATAACGTAGATGTCATTTCCAAACAGCTTTTATGTACTGATTTGGGTACTGTGACCCTTAATGCTGCTAATTACAGGTTGGTTATTCAGGGATACAATCTTCTCAGGAAAGAAGCAAATCTAAGTCCTAAACCTCTTCCCCAGCTGAGATGTCTTTTTTGGTTTCAATGCAAAATGTATTTGCACTTTTTAGACTTAAAAGAAAGAGAGTATAATTAGTTTATCATAACAGTCTGATTAATTTTGTTTTATTTTGAAAAAAACTACCTATCCTCTCTTTTCAAAGATGGACCTGAAGAAATGAAGAATCATCCTCTTTGAAACATTTCAAAAGCTTGATTCCCAGTATTGCCAACCTTATCCACTTAAACTTTGTGAACTAGGCTCCAGAGACTCACAACTCTCATGAAAAAAAAAAGCAAGACTCTTAACAAGACTTCAAGAGACTGCTGAAATAGTGAGTGGATGTCCTGACTTGTTATCTACCTTCAGATGGCTTAAAAGTTCAAGTTTTCACTCTTATTTGGGGGAAAAAACAAAACAAACAAACAAACAAACAAAAACAAATAACCCAAAAAACAAACACCTAAGACAAGCACCAGAAGATAAAACTAAAGAATGAGAATTAAGCAGAGCTCTTTATTTCAGTAGTAAAATGAAGGGAAAGAGGAAAGAAGAAAGAGGAGTACACCTGGAGAACTGTGTCCTGTTCTCGTCCCCACAATTCAAGAAAGATGTATACAGACTGGAGAGGGTCCAAAAGAGGGTGACAAAGATGGTCGAAGGGCTGGAGAACCTGCCCTGTGAGGAAAGACTGAAGGAGTTAGGTCTTTTCTTCATGGAGAAGAGAAGGATCAGTCAGGACCTCATCCAGTACTTAAAGGGGAGCTACAAAGAGGACAGAGGCTCTCTCTTCACAAGGAGCACATGGAGGAGACAAGAGGCAACCGATACAAGTTGCACTAGGACAGGTTTCATCTCAGAAAGAAATTTTTTACAGTGAGAAGAATCATTCACTGGAACAACCTCCCCAGGGATGTGGTGGAGTCTCCATTGCTGAAGGCTTTCAAGATGTGATGGGACAGAGTGCTAGATAATCTCATCTAGGCTCCCTTTCCCATGAAAGTCTGGACCAGATGATCTCCTGGGGTCCCTTTTGATCCGAACTGTTCTGTGATTGATTCTGTGATTCTATGATTCTAGGGAAGAGGAAAGAGGAAAGAGGAAATGGGAAGGAAAAGAGGAAGCAAAGATAGAGTGAAAAAGAAAAAAGAAAAAAAGGGGGAAAAATAAGGCAACACTATTTTTCAATACCACAGTGTGGAGCACTGCAACAGGCACTGCTCAGAAAAACAAAGTTCTCTGCAGTGCTTCCTCCATGTGAAGGGTGAAATGACTGCTAGCAGTGCTTATGCTTAACTTGAACTCTAAATAAAACAAGATCTGAACACATTCTCATTGCCAGGGCTGAATAATTCCAGAGACCTTGCCGTAGTTTCTGTAGGTCATTATACTAATTTAAATTCACAATGCTTTCATCTCTGCTTTGAATGTAAAGTACCACACACTCATCTGCACTGCATTTCCTTTTCTATGTTTTTCATAGCTAGTTTCAGTTATTTCCCTCTCAAGTGCCTTAGAATTCATTCTCTCCTTGACTACCATTTTGTTCTCGAAAGAATGCTGAGCTACCCCAATTTGAGGTTATAAATAAAGAAGCTGCAGGGATAAATTTAGTGACCAAAGTGACTGAATAGGTATCTTTTGGCTTAAGCTGAATTTGTTTCAATTTATGACAAGGGAAAAGTCGAACTTAATGTGAAAAAAAAACTTTTTAAATAAGTAAAATTACATTGCTGTTTCAGCTGAGTCACTGTCACTCTGTGGGGGTGCGTGTGTGCCTGTGTGCATACTCTTGATCCCTAGCAAATACAAAGCGATATGACTTAGCTTGACTAAAGGTTAATTCAGCTCAGTTGAACTACCAAGTGGGCAAGAAATTTCTTAAACTGACAAAACTTTGGCCAAAATGTAAAGTTTTTTGTATGTGCTCTTCTCTACTTCTCACAAAGATGTTCAGGTGTAGCTCCCGTGCTTTCATTATGCAATGTGCTGCTGGGTAAAGTCATTCACACCTGTGGGAGAACACGAGACAGTGAGGGCTTCTGATGATGGTGTTATGGGTTGATCATCCTGGGACGAAAACAACTCCTGCCCAGCCCTTAGCCCCTGTTGCAGTGTCACGGTATGGCAACATGAGGACCACTGTCCTCTCTGGCTTGGAAATGCTTCTGGAGCTCTCTTTTTCCTGTCTAACTGTCCTATGCAGGTTGTGCCTAAGGTCTTCAACTTTCTCTGAACCAGAAGATGAGTTTCAACTTTTTCATTATGTGGCTTCCAGAGGAGGAAGGTGTCACTCTTACCTAAGTCCTCTTCAAAATTAATAAGATGACTGGTAGGACTGGAAAGATCATAACCTTGAACTAGCCTGAACACAAAACATAGTGCCATACTAGCAATTACAGAAACTTAGACCCTAGAAAACATCCAGAGTGAAAGTATTTTGGAAATGGGGTAGAAAACTAGGCACGAGAACAATTGGGTTTGCTTATCAGAGCTTCTAAGAAACTGCCTTTTCATTAGCAGAATCCTAAAAAACAAGTGAAGAAATACCCTCAGGAGCCACATTTTTTCTTCAGAAAAAAGACAACAAATGTGAAGAAAATGGAGTAAGAAAAACAGAGAGAAGCATCTCTGAGATATTTGAACAGCCAAGAAAGAGAACTGCAACAGAGAAAGTCCATTGAAAAAAGCATCAAAGCCAAATGAAGACTAGAAATGACCATTGCAGAAATTAAGATTTGAAATAGCTTTCAATAAAACTTTATCTTTTATTTTCATTTTAATTTGTTTTCTTTTACTTTCACTCTTCCATCTTTTTATAAATTTCTTCTCACTCGTCTCTTTTACTTTTATTTTTGCTTCAAGTTCCCTTCTCATACCTTTGCATTTCATAACGGCATGTGTTAATTTCAGATGTGTATCCCTTCATTACACTACTCACTGGTTCCCACATTCTATTCCCAGTGAACAGTGAAATACTTCTCTACCAAGCCTAAAGAGAAAACTAAAATGTAAAATGACATAATGTTATGCTACTTGCAGCCTCTTATGCCACTCAATATGGACAGACTAAGCCTACAAATTATTTACTTAGAACATGCTTTAAGAAAATGCTCATCTACTTCAGTTTACTTCAGTCCTCTTTGTAGTGGGGTTTTCCATTTAGAATAATTTGTCAGAGTATATATAGCAGTCATAAATATCCAGCAAATAATTGAGCTTTGAAAATAGCCCCAGATACAATTTCCCATAAGCATTATTTGGATTGGCAAACCTCTCCCTATGAATTGTTTTTGAATACTGCGCTGCTGTGGACTAACAATGTCTTCCATCGGTTTTAACTAGACAAATAAAAGATGCCTACTTTCCCCATCACCAAAAACATGTCTGTCATCAAGATCTCCTCACTTTGTGAAATTCTGTGAAGCAGATACATGTATTCTATTACTTTATTCTTTTTAATATTGCAGTTGAATGTATTCCTTTCAAGGTTTTCATAACCATTTTTTCAATTCCTGAAAGCAAGCAAGCTGTAATTTTATACTTCTTTTCTCAAGTGATCTCTATAGTAACATATACTACAATAATTCTAATCATGAATAGTTTTATTTACAATTTACCAAACTGCAGTCCTTAGAGGAGTCTTTTTGTTAAAACATACAGGTTAACACAAATGGAACATTTTCACTCAACTGAACTTCAGTACTTTTTAACACTCTCATAAAGCAATAAGATTAAGCTTTCATTTTTCAGTTTTGCACTGTGTGTTTTTTCTGTAAGCACTACAGTTTTTAATTTCTACTTACATGTGCAAAGTTTTGAGCAGAGTTGTTTCAAAACCTGCCATAACTTTCTGAGGGAATGCAAAAGGTTTTAAGATGTCTGCCAGCTGTTTCATACCAAATACCTAACCATATTTGGATGTTCCTTTTTTTAAAGCCACAAAATAGCACTGGAACACTATATGTAGATTTGTATGTTCCTAGCAACTAAAACTCCTCTCAGCTTCTGATACCACAATATAGGAAAAAAATTTTGCTTAGGAAAATCTGAATTCTTTCAATGACAGTAAGCTTTTTTGTAAACTTCAGAAGACTGCGTTCCTTCCTACAGTTTTATTGTAGTCTTGCAGGTAAACATTCCCACATTTGAAAGAATAATCATTTCTTGATTTACTTCTATGGCCTGAAAAAATTGCAACTTTTACTCTACTTAAAGGAAGGAAGAAAAAGGTGTGTGTGAGTCCTGCGACTGCTGCACATTAAGGTGCAAGGGTAAATTGCCGGAAACATGATAAAACACAAAGACCCATCCTGTGGGTCAGCCGTGAAACTAATTAATTTCATTTTAACAGAGGTAACTTGGAGTTATGACATCCTTTGAAAGGGATGTTGGAGAAAGTTGTCATGAAACCAGACATGTTAATGAAACTCTTCTTGTATTTCTAAAACTTGGTTCCTAATTTGAGAAATATAAAAACCCCACCAAAACCAGAGATGTCTGCACAGACTCCAAAACGTAATCTAATTGTATTCTGTTCACATGAACGCTGAGCTGTTTTTAAGGCTGTATTTCAACTGAATGAAACCTAAGAATCAATCAAAGAATCAATCGATCAAATACATAGCAGTGTTATGATGTTTAAGATGCATCCATTCATCCCCCATATGGGAAAACACTTCCCATAGAGTTTTGAGGGGCTGTCCCTCCTATCTACTGTTTGGGCTTTTCTGGTCTGCCTTGCATAATGTCCCAGTGCCAGTATTGCTCAAAGTTGGTAATCAGTAAAAACGAAAGGAAATTTGTTCATCTGCAGAAACCCAGGAGATTACTGCATTTTTCATAGGTTAGTTACTGAAAACAGAAGCTCTTTTCTTTACTCACCCTCACCTGTCCCTATTGCTCTGAAGTTATTTACAAATAAGGTGAAAAGCACTTCACTGAAGCATTTAATTTTGGGGCTTATTTGTATGCAGAACACACATTACTAAATAAGGTGCAGAAAACACTACTCAATACAAAAATATGCTATGGGAATTATGGTGTCATCTTCGGAATCTGACAAATTGCCCAGTGTATGAAATGTTTAGACACTAGTGGCTTACTTGGGATGCACATGAGTGGCAATAAAATCACAGGGTCTCAAAGACAAAGTTTGAATTTTGATTTGATTGCAGAGAAATTCTGGCAGGACCCTTTTCAAGCTGTAGTTGATTTCTTTAGCTAGAATTTGGCATGTAAACAAAGAGAAGATTTTGCCATTTATTTCATTCCATATTTTTTTATTTCTGTGCCATCTCCCTGATGATAACTCTTTTTTCTTCACTCACAAACTGCTCATTTCTGCAGCGGCACCTGGGATGGATGGCAAACTAACAACACAAATGCAAGTGCTAGGAGGAAAACAAACCCACAAAGCCTGTTGCAATGTAAGGGTGCACAATGTTCCTTGTATCTTGGCATCTTTAAAGAGAACTCACCCCCTCAACTGTCATTTTTACTCCAAGATGACTCATCTTCTTTCTTCTTTGGAGTAAAGACTACAAAATAAGCTAATCAGTTGTTGTGGTTGTACATCGTGAACTGTCTTCCTACTATAGCTGGAAAGTACAGTGAATTTGAAGCTGATCAGTGTGAAGGGTGTCGAGTTTCCATGCATGACCCTCACATCAATGCTCAAACATGCCTATGATGCTTACTTCTTCTACAGTGTCCCTTAATGATACCAGAGCCATCTTTTGATGAACATGTATGGGAGGCAAGGCACCCACAAAACTTTCTTTTCTATATCCTGCTCAAGAGTTCCTCAGTCTCCATTTTAACTCAAAGTAATAAAGTACTTAGCATTGTATTAAAGCTTTCAAATTAAAGATCTTGTTTAATCCTGATAACAGGAAGAAGAGTATGCACAAAATATTCTCTGGACTGAGCCTGGAGTTGGACACCATCAAAAAACCAAACATGTCTGTCCCCAATGGTGCTAAAAGGTTACTTTCTCTGTTTCTAAATAAAAATGAAATCTTAAGAGAAACCTGGTACCAGTTTTGTGAGTGTAAACTCTGAGATATTCTGCCTAAGGATCCATATTCTTTCTCTTTGTGCTTATGGTAGCTGAATGGAACCAAGAATCTGGTTCTCAGGCTATCTACCACACCCCTTTTAAAAATAGTTTTCCTATTTAGTCACCTACTTTGCATGAGGAAATAGTGGTTTTTTCATAGGGCAGAGAAGAGCTTAGCTTTTAGTTTAGTGGTAAAAGCACCAAAATCATCTTTTTGCATCTTTTGAATGAAAACTTCCAATTTAATTTGGGGTGTGGTAGGTTTTGATCTTTTTTCCTTTTTTAGAAAATATCTTAGGCAAAACAAAATGTCTGCATAGGAATCTAGAAATGTTCTTCACTCCCCAGAAATGTATACAAAAAAGTTAATAATTTTTCTAAAAATATAATGTTAACTATGGAGAATGTATCTCAGTCCAATCTATGTGCTAAATGCTGCAATCCACCCTAGTCTCAATCCAGAAAACGATGAATTTTTGCATTATCTTACTGAAATCAGTCAGACAATGTTGGCTCTTACTACTAGACTCCTATTAACATTTTATTCGATCAAGGCCACTAAGACTTTCTTCAACATCCATGCTTATTCCATCCAATCACAAAAACCTGCCAGTGTCATTGCAAGGACCACAACATCCACTGAGCAGTGAGTGCCTTTGGTTCATTTAAACTGAAGTATGTTCACAAACCACTCAGAATAACAGAGTTGCAAAACCCCAAAATGTTATCAGTCAAAAACTTGGATAGGAAAATAATAAATGACACCCCTTTTGCACAGTCACCCACAAAACAAGCTCTGCCAATCTGAGATATGTAAAGAAGTCTTCTTTTCAGTTGGACGCTGAGGTGTCCAAATGATGGTCAGATATGTTCTGCTAGATTCCAAGGACAGAACTATTTTGAAGGGTCAGACAAAAGCTTGAGTGTCACAGGTATCCTCGGCTTTCTCATGAACAGGTAAAACATAGGTGTTTTCTTACAGTTTTATCATATTTTCCTGTATCTTTGGGATTCCGTAATGTTAGCGTGGTTTTATAAGGGACTCCATGGGATGTCCTGTTCTTTCCATTTTACTGTGGGACCACAGTGATGGGAAGAAAGAATGTAATTACTGGGATTTTATACCTTTATTCCTGTTGAGTGACTTAGAGTCTTTGCCTTAATGTG
Organism: Scopus umbretta; assembly: GCA_013400535.1. Taxonomy (NCBI): domain Eukaryota; kingdom Metazoa; phylum Chordata; class Aves; order Pelecaniformes; family Scopidae; genus Scopus; species Scopus umbretta. Next base: position 16,936 of record VZTL01053649.1, read on the forward strand.
ATTTTGAAATAATATCTTTTGGAGAGTGCAGACAAGAAAGACAGTCTCTTTCTGGATTAAAAGAATAGATATCAAAGATGAAAAGAAAAAGAGATTAATCAGGATGTAGATTGGGAATATGCTAACAATCATGCTGTCCTTTTCAGATTTTTCTTTTAGAACATCTGCAACAGGAAAACATGAAAAATATGGGATCTGCTGAAGGAGCGTGATAAGTAATGTTGTGCCTTATCCTTCACAATGTTAGTTCTTTCGTGCTATTTGTGAGCAAAGCTTGTTTGGGGGCATACATAAAATGACTTGATGGTCTCAGTTCAATGAATCGCTTCTTTTGTTTCACACACACAAAAATGCAGGTGCCATCACATCCAACTGGGGAATAAGGCAGGCCAACCAGAGCAGTGACAAATGTTCCTTTGCTGCCTCTGAAGATAAGAACCACAAAGCCAACTACCTCAAGCGTGTATATGGCTATGGTGGACTCTTGCACCCCCCCTGGGGAACATGTATCCTCGATTACCTCTCTGAAATGCCCGTACACCAATGCATGCAGCATGGAGAATAAACAGGAAGAATTAGAGATTTGTGTGCAGTCACAGGGCCACGATCTCATTGCAGTTACGAAGACATGGTGGGATGGCTCGCATGACTGGAATGCTGTCATGGATGGTTACGTACTTTTTAGGAAAGACAGGTCAGTAAGGAGAGGTGATGGAGTTGCTCTTTATGTGAGAGAGCAACTGGAATGTATCGAGCTCTGTCTAGGGGTGGATGAAGAACAAGTCAAGAGCTTATGGGTAAGAATTAAGGGGCAGACTAATATGGGTGACACTGTTGTGGGTGTTTACTACAGGCCACCTGATCAGGAAGAGAAAGTCAGTGAGGCCTTCTACAGACAGCTGAAAGTAGCCTCACCATCACAGGCCCTGGTTCTGATGAGGGACTTCAACCACACTGATATCTTCTGGAAAGACAACACAACTAAGCACACACAGTCCAGGAGGTTCCTGCAAAGCACTGATGATAACTTTTTGATACAGGATTTGAAGAGGCCAACGAGAAGAGGTGTGCTGCTGGACCTTGTACTAACAAACAAAGAAGGACTGATTTGGAATATGAAGGTTGAGGGCAGCCTTGGCTGCAGTGACCATGGTGGAGTTCAGGATCCCATGGGGAGGAAGCAGGACAATAAGTAGGATTACAACCCTGGACTTCAAGAGAGCTAAATTTGGCTTCTTCAAGGACATACTTAGGGGAACCCTATGGGTTAGGGCTCTAGAAGGTAGGGGGGTCCAAGAGAGGTGGTTAATATTCAAGCATCACTTCCTCCAAGCTCAAGACTGATGCATCCCTATGAGTAAGAAATCAAGCAAAGCGGGCAGAGACCTGCATGGATGAGCAAGGAGCTTCTGGCAAAACTCAAATGGAAGAAGGAAGCTTACTGAATGTGGAAAAAGGGACAGATCCCTTGGGAGGAATATGGGAACATTGTCAGAGTATGCAGGCATGCATTGAGGAAGGCTAAGGTCCACTTGGACTTAAACCTGGCAAAGGATGTCAAGTACAACAGGAAGGGATTCTTCAAGTACATCAGTAGCAAAAGGAAGACTAGGGAAAATGTGGGGCCGCTGCTGAATGGTGTGTGTGCCCTGGTGATGGAGGATACAGAAAAGGTGGAGTTACTGAATGCCTTCTTTGCTTCAGTCTTTACTGCTAAGGCCAGCCCTCAGGAATGCCAGACCCTGCAGGTAGGAGAGAAAGTCTGGAGAAAGAAAGACTTTGCCTTGGTTGAGCTGGATCAAGCTAAGGATCATTTAAGCAAACTAGACACCCACAAATCCATGGGCCCTGGTGGAATGCACCCATGAGTGCCGAGGGAGCTGGCAAATGTCATTACTGAGCCACTCTCCATTATCTTCGAAAGGTCCTGGAGAACAAGACCAGTGCCTGAGTACTGGAGGAAAGCCAGTGTGACTCCAATCTTCAAAAAGGACAAGATGAAGGACACAGGGAACTACAGGCTGGTCAGTCTCACCTCCGTCCCTGGAAAGGTGATGGAACAGCTCATTCTGGATGTCATCTCTAAGCAAGTGGAGGAAAAGAAAGTTCTCAGGAGTAGTCAACATGGATTCACCAAGGGGAAATCATGCTTGACCAATCTGATAGCCTCCTATGATGGCTCCAGTCAGCTGAGTAGATAAGGGGAGAGCAGTGGATGTTGTCTACCTTGACTTCAGTGAGGCTTTTGACACTGTCTTACACAACATCCTCATAGGTAAGTTCAGGAAGTGTGGGTCAGAATGAGTGGACAGTGAGATGGATTGAGAACTGGCTGAATGGCAGAGTCAGAGGGTTGTGATCGGTGGTGCAGAGTCTAGTTGGAGGCCTGTATCTAGCAGGGCTTCCCAGGGGTCAGTACTGGGTCCAGTCTTGTTCAACTCATTCAGCAATGACCTGGATGAAGGGACAGAGTGATCCCTCAGCAAGTTTGCTGATGACACAAAACTGGGAGGAGTGGCTGATGCACCAGAAGGCTGTGCTGCCATTCAGTGAGACCTGAACAGGCTAGAGAGTTGAGCCAAGAGGAACCTAATTAAGTTCAACAAAGGCCAGTGTAGGGTCCCACACCTAAGGAGGAATAACCCCATGCACCAGTACAAGTTAGGGGTTGATCTGCTGGAAAGTAGTTCTGTGGAGAAGGACCTGGGAGTCCCGGTGGACAAGAAGTTAACCATGAGCCAGCAATGTGCCCTTATGGCTAGAAAGCCAATGGTATCCTGAGGTGCATTAGGAAGAGTGTAGTCAGTAGGTCAAGGACGTTATCCTTGCCCTCTACTCTTCCCTGGTGAGGC
>VZTL01053651.1:6283-21111 GCA_013400535.1 Scopus umbretta
CCGGGAGCTGCTGCGGAACCGGCGCGACCCGCCCACCGCGCTGCTTAACCTCCCAGTGAGGTACTCGGTGTTTCTGCAGGTGAGGTCGTAGTGTGAAAAGCTAAAGCCGTATTCATAACTGTTCCTATTCAGCATCGAGCCATTAAAGGCATTTGGACGCAGCTGGGGGGGTGGGGAAGGGGGAGAGGAGAGTTGAGATTGAACTTAATGCTGTAACATCTCACAGAATTTTGATTTCTCTGAACACGTAAACTGGAGCCACCAAAGTTCAAAACCATTTGGCTTGGTACTGTTTGACATGCAAAGTAAGCAGTGCTTGCAACGCGTTAAGATTCTAAATATTTTAAGCATAAACTGTCATTGGATGGGATTTCTGTCTTCAGCATTCTGCCAGCTCTATTTAAAAGACCCAAATCGCTCTTCCCTTGATTTATATGACTGAATACCAGCAGTGTGTGTAATGTGAGCATGGTCTCCAATATGTGTGCCCTTTGCATCCTCATTTAGCTAAAGAAATTAGCCCATATAAAAAGTTATCCAGGCATCAGCCATTCTGGCCATTAAGGCAAACCCATGAGCAATGTCTAAATCAAATTCTCTGACACATACTACCACTGCTAGCCTGCACTGCTGCTTGGGAAGGTCAGTGGAATCACATAGTCTGTCTTCCATTCAGAAGGACACTGTTATCATTAACGGGACACTGGTTTTACTCATTTCCATGTGCAGCATACAAGTCTGGAGTAAGAGAAAAAGGAAAAAAATACAGGAAAAAGTTTGAGCTCTAGGCCTTTCAGGTAGATCAGTTATGAAGGAAGAAGGTGGGGAGGTATTTGTTCTGCTTTTTTTTGTTTTTGGCATGCCATCTAACTTTAGGCACCTAGCAGAAGGCAATTACCTTCTGTTCCCCGTACAGGATGAGCTTGTCTTGAGGGCTCACTTAAGATCTGAATAGTTTTTTTGACATGTGTTTTTCTCTCCACTGATGGGAAGGTAGTATGTAGGTAGACCAAGCAGGCTTTTCACTGACATGGTTCAGTTGCATTTCTTAAAGGTGGTTGAGGGAATATCTTCATACGGACACTTGCACTCTTTCCATGGATAGACATATGAACTATGTGGTGCAACTTCATTCATGGTAGCAAAAGTAAAGCAGTGAAAAGATGGCTCAAAAAAGCCTTGGTTAGCTTTTTTACAGATACTATTTCTTGTTATTTAATACCAGATCTGTGTACTACCGGACCTGACAGTGCAATTTTGATCTGGATTGGGCACAAGCACACAGCTGTAGGTCTCTGGGGCAGAATAAAACAATGTTGATGCTGAACTTACTGTACTATACTTTTACCCAGTATAGATAAGGTAAAAATGGTGTGAAGAGATGATATCAGACTTGTAATAGTTTGCAAAAAAGTTATTTCCATTTTAAGCCAATCTGAACTGACAAAGTAAGTTTGTATTAAGTACTTTCACTTGCTATTAGATGCCCTGATGCTAGGTTTAATATATCACAATATATTATGTAGTAAGACGCCATGATCTATGCATGGCTTATGTTGCTTTTGTGTGTCAAAAGTGAAGCTTATTTCAAGTTGCAGTTTAAAAAAGCTAGAACTGTGAAGGAAAACTGCTGTTAAATCCTGGAAGTGACTTGTTAAAAGAAAAAAATCTGTTAGTTGTAGTGCATTTAAATATAGTATCTATATATGATGGCAACATGTATCTATTACTTAATGTTCAGGTAATGAACAACAACTGAGGCTGCTTGTATGTTAAAGATTTTTTTTTTTTTTCCCCCTCCTTGCTCCTGTTCTCTGCATATTAATCTTCTGAAGCGAGCTCCATCTATAAAAGCTTCCTCGGCACGCAGATGAAGCAGGGACTCAACCAGTGATCCCTTGGGTGCCTTTCTCTGGCGCCATTTGAGGCATTCTCTTACAACTGCAAATTAGTTAATGGCAAACACAATCTTTACAAAGCCTCCTGACATTTACACTTAGAACAGAATTGCCCTAGTAGACAGGCATGACTGGCAGACTCGTTGAAAAATACTGAGTTTTGGAGATTGAGTATTGCAGATCGAGTTTTGCCCTGATCCTTCTGAAATAAAGATAAAAGCTTACGCACTTTATTAAAGTTAATCAGATCAATATTATGGCAATTACACAATGTGCAATGGAACGTGATGCAGAGATTGGCAAGCCAACACTTGGCCAAGCTCATGTATCTGCACAGCAGTACTGTACAGAGAAGTCCTGTCACCTTCCTGCCATGCCAGTGCCTGAGCCAAAAATGCCAACCCTCTCAGCCAGGCTGTGTACCCTCCAAGTGGCCTTACATTGCTTGCTTGGTACTGGAACCGACATAGCTGGCACAGTGTACCTTCTTGTTGGAAAGGCATACTCTCATCCCACCTAAAGGGTGGTGCTGAGACATCACAAGTGTTTGACTTTCCTGGATGTATGGTGTGAGATAATCGAATCGATGGAGGAGAAATTGTCAAGAAAGATAATCCACTAAAGGTTGGAGGCTAATTGCTAAAAACGCCTTCCTCTCAGCATGAAAACCATGCTCTACATCCATGAGGCTTTTCTTTTGCCTACTCCCTCAAATTTCATCTACTGAAATGCTAGTGTGCTGTCAAGAAAATATAACTATAGAGGGAAATTATAGTCTTATCTTTGATTAATTCTTTTCCTGTACCCAGTGCCTTTGTTAATGTACTGGGTCTGCAGTCTTTAAAGTAAATAGAATTATGGTTGTAATCCAATTGCAGAAATAAGTGCTTTTACTGTAATAGCAAGATAAATTTGAACAAGCCAATGAAGCAATGAAACAAATAATAAAAAAAAAGATATATTAGGTGCAACCAATATATGTTGTTCTCATGTTTTTCAATTTTACCAGAAAAACAATTACCACTTTCCTTGCCTTAGCATGGAGTTCAAGGCAGAAGCAAGGTTAATTATAGGGTGCCGTAAGGTTTGTAATTTGGCATCTTGAAACATTTCAGGGCTGTGCAAAACAAGCAGGATTTTCTTTCATGTTCTTGATAAGCAAACCCAGGACAGTAAAAAGTCTATCAGAAAATGGAAGCCAGTGTTTTGAGATATGTCTTACTTGGTAGGAAAATGTTACGTGCTTACTTTTCTGTGATGCTTGTTGTGCCATCTTGCGTCACAAGCTACTTAGCCCTCTCAAGATGGCATTCATAGCTACAGAGCAAATATGCTAACAAAGAGGTCAGTGATACTAGTATTTCATTTTAAGAAGTTTCTCCTATACGTTACAGGAGAATTTAAGACAGTGTTTTGCTTTCATAGGAATGGAATTGGACCATTGACTTTAGTTCTGGGGACTATATCTCTGGAATACAATAAAACTGACTAATGAAAATTCTTACATAATATATATGCACATATTAAAGCCTTACGTTGCAAACCAGACCATCTACCATTCTTTGAAGAGCATTTCAATAAGGAAATTGATACTTTTTATTATTATGGCAAAGGTGTTTCTGGTAGCTCGCAAATATTTGTCTGCTTTGCAAATACAGGAAATGGCAACAAAGACAAAGGAAGTCCACAAAACTGAAGAACTGTAATTGTTAACCTTTCCTCCTGCTTTCTCCAGGGTATTCTAGAGCGCTTAGATGCTGGAGAAATTGTGATTGGCGATGGAGGATTTGTCTTTGCACTTGAAAAGAGGGGATACGTAAAAGCTGGGCCCTGGACTCCTGAAGCAACTGTAGAACACCCAGAAGCAGGTCAGTTTTATGGGGAAATGGTAATCCTGTAGTGAATGTAAACATGTTTGTATAAATAATAAATACATAGGAACTTGGAGTAGGTTTTTAAATAGGAATACGCTGTTAAGAATAGCCTAAGACTCTATAGACCAAATGTTCATCTTACCCCTTTTTCTTGCTCTTGACATTGTCCAAACGCAGTTGGCTGAGTAAGAATATATGTAGTGCAAACATGTAATGTTACCTTTTCAGAATGCTCTCCCAGTCTTCAATAATTTGCAGCCCAGGGACTTTTTGACCCAGATATGGTATCTTTGTATTTAATAACATTCAGTGATTTCTCTCTCATGGATTTATCCAGTCTATCCTTGAGCTGATATAAAGTTTATCACTTAAAACATCTTGTGAAAAATAATTCTGCAGTTAACTATCTGTTTTGTTGCCTTCCAGCCATTGTAGGACTTCTATATTGTTATAACTTAATATAGCTTGTTTATTAATTCTTTCAGGAAAATAGCAGCTTTTAATGAACAATGGAATGGAGGAGGAATATTTGATGTGTCTGGCTCCACTGTGAAATGGGGAATGATAAACCTCATAAGAACCTAAGCATTGCAATAAATATTTAATGGAGGGACTGTCTTAAAGTGGAGGGAGACAAAATGGGGAATCATTCTCTGCCTTCCAGCATAAAGATTATAGTGTTTAGCATAAATAGTGCAACAGCAGATACTATTATCTATTTATATATGTTTCATTACAAGCAAGCATTTGCCCTGGTAATATGGTGGACAGTTAATCTCACAACCCAATTCAGAATAACCTGGGGAAAAATTATTTCTTTGTTCTAAGTGTTTGCCCTTCCAAATTAGTCTTTTTCCTCTATACAGGAGGAAGAAGGAAAAGGAGGGGAAGGAGGAGAGACGTCTTAACCCTCTCTGTTACATTGCTTTGTACACCTTAGCTATTTATTCACCCTAATCCTTCTTAGCCTTCCAGTGTCACTTTATGTGTAGCATACCTAACTGAGTGTCACGGGCAGCCTTAGATAATGCAGAGCTCCAGCAAAAGTTTAAAGGGTGATGACCTAATTTGCTGACTCTCATCTCCCCAAAAGACATCCCATCACCTCTCTTTGTTTCTCTCCACCTCTACCTTTGTCTGCCCCTACACATTCCATCTTATAAATCATAGTACTTATCCCATGCTCTTTATTCCCCCTTTGCTTACGTATTTGGACCTCAAAAGCCCTTGACCCTCTCCATATGCCCTTTCAGGAAGTGCAGGTCTCTGTCCATGGGGAATGCAAGACATTGCCTTACATAGAAGCAGTTGCAGATGGCTTAAATTGGCTAAATTAGCACACGGATTTGCTTTAAATAAGTGATCAGCAATCATAGGTTAAAATCCAGCCTTCTAAGAATTGCTACTGATTTGCGAGAACATGTTTCTTATGTCTGTAACACAGTTACAAATTTTTTATAAGCCACTTATAGGCTATTTATAAATACAACCTTCACTGGAAATGTGTTCATTTCTTCTAGTGCAGTGTGCTGCCTCCCCTCCATCACTGCTTTTTGCTGCTGCATGCTCAAGGGTCATGTTACTCTGAAAGCAGGTGTAAAGAACAGAAGGAGCAACTGGCCAAGCCAGCTGGTGTAAAAAACGCACAGCTACTAGACCTTCTCGTCTTTGTAAGGAAGGAGGGAAAAGGAGGGAGGTTCAGAGAATGCAGCAGGGCATGGAGGGAGGGAGCGGGGAGCGAAGAGTGAGTTCGAGGCCACTATCTCCATTAGAAGAGAGAAGTTTTGCCAGACTGACAAGTTTAGAAATAGGATCTGAATGTTTTTTCTGAACCAGGTCAGGTATTGCTTTGTAGTGAGCAATATGCACAGGCACTTAGTGCCCCCATCTCCTGTTAGCTTAAGTCTGTGTCTTTTGTGAAATGTCCAACTCATGGTGAATTGACATGAAAACTCAGTGTTATACGTCTGACTCGTAAAATGCATCAAATTGTTAGTAATTGTTTAGCCTCATATATGGCTGTTATCCCCATTTCTGAAATAGTGGAGGAAAACGCAGCTTCAGTAACATACTGGAAGTCACACAAGAAGTAAATTACAGAGTGGTTCAGGTTTTGATAGTGCAGTCTGCAGTGGGCTTGATAATAGTAACAGTACATTCTACTGGTAACAACAATTTGCCTGGGGTTGAATGAGATTCAGGCTGATACTAGTCTTCCCCTCAAAATGTAGATCCATTGAAGAGCATCTTGTTGACATACCTGATAGTTTGGGATATGAAGTTCCTTATTCATATGTGTTAGATTATGTATCATTTGTTTACCTATGCGTCCATTCTTATTCACATAAATCCCAAGCATTCTTCTAGGAATGCAAGAACCATATTTAAAGAGCACTAACAATGGGGGTAAACAAATCTTGTTTATTATGGAAATGTCATAGAGCATTTGTGGAAAATATTTGTACATTCTTTTTTCCTTTTCCCATTCCTTGACTAGTTTTCATCAATGATTTCTCATGGGGGAGAATAGAAAAACAAACTACAGAACACTAGAAACATACAGAGGCAGCCCTTGCAGTTGGGATCAGTAGCCTATTTTAATGCTGCAGAAAAAGAATACTCCCTGCACTAGGAACGTTTTGGCTGCGTAAAGGTTGTAAGACTGAAATTTGACCCTGGTATTTCAGGCAGATTCCTGACACTTTTTGAGCTGTAGCTCTGCTATAATCTATGTTCCTGGATAGGTCTTTGTGACTGCTGGGAAAAGCAGCATCGTGTTAAGTCACACTGTAGTTACCCAAGGCTGTAATTAGAAATGAAATACCATACAAGTAGGGAAAAGCAAGGGACACTACACTGTTCCTTCACTGAAAGCAGACGTGCTTGTATGTAAGCAGATTGACTCTAGCAACTCAAACTGCGTTGTGAGCTCCTCTGGCATGAAGGCTGTGTTTGTTGCAGCTGAAGGGAGTGATTTTATCCTCGCAACATATCCACATGTATTCCTAATGACATAGATTGTGTATAGACAATGAGGTATGATAAACCAGGACTTCAGGAAAACTTTTCCAAGCATCTGCCACAGAAACTACAGTGTTCTTGTGGCTGTGTACAGTATCTAGGGAATAGATTATTCCTGTATTTGCTATAAGCTGTTGAGCATTTAAAGTCTGTTTTACATGATCAGTAGTGTTCTAGAAATTATTATAATTATTGTTCTGTGGGTATACATATTAAATCAATTGACAGCCCCTGTTCTATTCCTGCTGTGGAGATTGCAGTGTACTACACAGTGATCAAGGCAGAGCTACCATTACAGAGCCTGCTCCCAAAGTCCTAAAGTAGGAAATTTGTCCATCAGAAGTAATACCAACCTTTCCTTCAAAAAAAGTGTTGGCTCTGCAGTAAAATCATCATGTGCTGACTGATGAGAAGAATTAAGTCTGTGTTGCGAGTCACTTTTCTGGAGCAACAAATAATCTTTTATTTAAGAGTCTATTTAGCAAAATAGAGCTTTGGTTTTGGCTGACGACTCAGCTAGAGTTTTGTAGGGGCAGAAAACTAGAAAATACAAAATAGAGGAGGTAGTGGAACACTGTATACGTCCATATAAGTATCATCTTGTCACGATGTTTTCTTCTATTTTCTTCTTCATACTCTAGAAGCTAAGAAAATAGGGCTTTTTCATTTGATGATCTTTTTGAAATGAATGCATTTATTTCATATCTCCATCAAAACAGAGTTTTACTCACACTTATTTTTCTCAGCTACATAATTGCCCCTGTTCTCTGGTTTGTCCTCACTGGCATATAAGGTGTATGTCTGCAGAACATTGGATCCAGCTTTGAGGAATTCCTTGTTATGCTCTGGTATTCCTTGTTATGCTTTACTGTTCTTGTGTCAGATGTCTGCTTTCCCTTCCTAAATGACTATACAGTTCTATAAAGTAAAATTCGGAGGTCTGAAGGACTGCAGAACGTAGAAGAATACGCAAGGCAGCATGCAAAACTGAATCTACTGATAAACTAAATAGAAATGTTCAGTCATTCTTAGAGGATAACTAATAAGAAAGTTTTCTACCTAATGTTCTGAGAGTGAGAAGAAAGGAATTCTACGTAGTCTGTGATACTGCTTCTATTCTCTCACAATGGCTCTTCTAGTAAACACAGTATCACTTATTTTACTTCAATAAACATTTAATTTTGGGATAACAACAGTAATAACTGTACCAAACATCTCTTCTTTGTCTCTTTTAATCCTTTGCAGTTCGTCAGCTTCACCGGGAATTCCTCAGAGCTGGATCCAATGTTCTGCAGACATTCACCTTTTATGCCAGTGAGGACAAACTAGAGAACAGGGGCAATTATGTAGCTGAGAAAATAAGTGTGAGTAAAACTCTGTTTTGATGGAGATATGAAATAAATGCTTTCATTTCAAAAGGTTTAGTAGAGAGATTATTGAGTACTTTCACAGTTTGTCGTAACAGTTTTGGCTATATTTGAGGACCAAAGAGTGAGATGACGCAATTTCAGAGTTTGCAATAGCAAGAAAGACGAGGTTAAAGGACAAAAAGAAATAACAAAATGGGGCAAGGATAAAGAGAGGGAAGAGGATGCCCACATCGTGTTTTTCCCATCTGAGGAGATTAGTTTACTGCAGTTTTGGTACAAAGAGTACAGGGAGGACTAAATGCACAGAGTGTAAAATCAGGTGAAAAAAAGAAATGCTTTAACATTCAGAGAAACAAATCGATTGCAAAAAATGTTAAAGATTTCTTAGAGAATAACAAGTGGCTAATGAGAAAGGAATGTTTTTTAGAACCATGTCTTCAATAAAGTAACAACTAAAATATCCAAGGTATACACCGTGGTTAATATTCCCCTTCTCACTTATAAGGGTAATCTCTTACAGCAACAGAAGTACCATGTTGGTGTTTTCTTACCTGCTACACAAAGGAGTTGCAGAATGTTGACTGTTTTCACTAGATGCAGGCCCCAGCTCCGCTGGGACTTGTGGCACAAACATTTCTAGATAGTTCCTTTGAGACTAGAAGGTTTGCCATTGAGTGTTTTCTCTGATCCTTTCCCCTTTGGTCCTATTGTCTGTTTCATCCTCTACAAAATAGAGAAGATTCTCCAAGGGGCAGGGAGGAGGAATTCCTTGTTATGCTTTGTATCTGTATGTTATCTTTGTATCTGTGATGATATCCAAGGCAGAAATTAGAACAATCTGGACACTAGGGAAACGCTTGAGGCTTAATTAATATCAAAATGTCATATGACCAAATTGATCTGAAATGCTGTACCTTTACATTCAATAGATGCAACATCGACATGTCTAAAGTGGTAGTCCCAGAAACACAGTGCCTCTTGAACAAGCCATGCTGCAACTCTTGCTGCCATGCAAAATTACAAGAAGGGCTGGGAGAGCACCTGGTACTGGGAATGCATTGCAGCCAAGCTTTCAAGACTGAGGTGCTGCCAGTTCTAGAAGCAGGTTCCTCCAGGCTTTAACTGGTTTATGGCTCCACCTCCCGGAGTTCCCAAACATGCACCTGAGCATGAGTACAAATGGAAGACAATCTGTCAGCAATAGCCTTAAAAATCATCTGTGTCTTTTGAGGCAGCCATAGAAAACTTCAGCTGAGAAAAACCTATGCCGATTCTAAGTAGTTCATGGGCTGCAGAGGAACCTGCTCTAATCAGTACTTGCTATCTCTCCCAAATACTGATTCTTTTTTCCAAAATCTCTTTTTCCCCGCTTAACCCCTTTTTCACAAGCTGTTCTAGTCATCTTAATTTAGGTATAGAGGGAATATATCTTTCAGTCTAGGTGATTAATTAATCATATGTAGTGATTAGTTTCCCATTACTATTCTTAAATTGGTAACTTTAACATCAGATAATTAATGGTATCTTTTTAAAAGTGCCTTAAATAAGTCTATATGAATATTATATCTTAAATTTTGAAAATGGTCAAAATACTAAAATACATTTTAAAAAATGAAANTCATATTCTAAGAGGCAAAGAAAATTCCACTTCACACCAAATATTTGCTTTTTGTAGACTATCTGTGTAAGCTGTATTAATGGTAATATTTTTTGTAATATTTGATAATATGATAACTTGATAATATGAGGTGGCAAGAAATTTGTTTCCTAATGTTTGTTACTTTTTTGAAAGACACTGATCTTCCTAATCAATATTATTAAAAATCCATTTAAATTGTAAAAGAATAGGAAGAAACTATTACGGCTTTTGACTCTTTTTGTCTTTTTTGTGCTCTGAAATTACATGCATATCTCTGACCAAGTAAAACTGACATAACCTATATTCATACAGTGCCAGAAAGTGAATGAAGCTGCTTGTGACATTGCAAGAGAAGTGGCTAATGAAGGTGATGCTTTAGTGGCTGGAGGAGTCAGTCAAACACCATCATACTTAAGCTGCAAGGATAAAGCAGAGGTTAAAGCAGCTTTTCGAAAACAACTAGATGTCTTTCTGAAGAAGAACGTGGACTTCCTAATTGCAGAGGTAAATCTGTAAAAAAAAGTACATGCCTTCAACTGGCACAGTGTTAACTTTAAGATGCCTAGTCTATTTTAGGGAGTACAAGTATATTGCTTCCTCCTTTAAAATTTTCTGTTATGCTTTTATTCCAGTAGTATCAGGTATTTTTTTAAATGCACAGCAGCATCTGCAAGCGTCCTAGAACAGGACCTTGAAATCTAAACTTCTACCTCAGTTAAGTCAAATCCTGTACCTGTACAAAGAGGAGAGATGAATGTGATCTTAACTAGTTCCTATTTTCCTGTTTCCTCCCATACACCATNTTGAAATTACTACATATTTTGTTTTCCACCCACAAAATGTCAGAATAAAAGCATACACTTAAGTGTAACTGTTGTGGTTTAACCCCGATCGGCAACCAAGCACCACACAGCCGCTTGCTCACCCTCCCCCTGCCCCGGCGGGATGGGGGGAGAGAACCGGGAAAAAAAAAACTAAAACCCATGGGTTGAGATAAAGACAGTTTAATAGGACAGCAGAGAAAGAGAAAATAATAATAATNTCTTTTTTGTGCTCTGAAATTACATGCATATCTCTGACCAAGTAAAACTGACATAACCTATATTCATACAGTGCCAGAAAGTGAATGAAGCTGCTTGTGACATTGCAAGAGAAGTGGCTAATGAAGGTGATGCTTTAGTGGCTGGAGGAGTCAGTCAAACACCATCATACTTAAGCTGCAAGGATAAAGCAGAGGTTAAAGCAGCTTTTCGAAAACAACTAGATGTCTTTCTGAAGAAGAACGTGGACTTCCTAATTGCAGAGGTAAATCTGTAAAAAAAAGTACATGCCTTCAACTGGCACAGTGTTAACTTTAAGATGCCTAGTCTATTTTAGGGAGTACAAGTATATTGCTTCCTCCTTTAAAATTTTCTGTTATGCTTTTATTCCAGTAGTATCAGGTATTTTTTTAAATGCACAGCAGCATCTGCAAGCGTCCTAGAACAGGACCTTGAAATCTAAACTTCTACCTCAGTTAAGTCAAATCCTGTACCTGTACAAAGAGGAGAGATGAATGTGATCTTAACTAGTTCCTATTTTCCTGTTTCCTCCCATACACCATAAGCAATCAAACTAAGGTGACTTTTCTAGATGAAAGTAGTTGTTTAGGGATAAATCTCTGATTAACTTCCTGTATGGGCATTCTTATTCTGAAACAAGAGTATCATGATTTTTTTTATTCAGTTTTACTTACTGATTTTTTAAAATCCTTTTTTAACTGTGTGGTCGGTGAACTCAGTTGAATTCTGCCAGTGTAAATCAGAAAAGAATCAAGTCATTGTATTGCTGGTGCATTTGGGGTCTGGATTAATGTGTTTATGCTTCATCTCCAAGAAACAAAAGTAGTCCAGTTTTAATTTCTTTCAGTATTTTGAACATGTTGAAGAGGCTGTCTGGGCAGTTGAAGTTCTAAAAGAATCTGGAAAGCCAGTTGCAGCTACGATGTGCATTGGTCCAGAAGGAGACATGCATGGTGTGCCCCCTGGACAATGTGCTGTCCAACTAGTAAAGGCTGGTAAGAATCTATTTGAGTATGCCCTTTGAAAGTATGGAACAAAAACAGTCCTTATGTATTGAGATAAATGGATGTGTATCTCAAGTAGGTAGCTTCCCAATTATATCTGATGAAAAGTTTGACCCTGTATAAAAGGTTTTATGTGTACTTTACTAGAGCAGTCTTATAAAAAACATATGAAATGCAGCTATTAAATCCTTGTTAACCAGGATGGTATTGGAAGCAATAGCCACAGCAGCTGATACTGAATAGAGCAAAACCCTAAACCTACTTAAATTTGGTTACAGAGCCAACCCCAAATTCTGGGCTCACAATTATGATACATAAGCAGAATGCGAAGCCACCTTTGATTCTCTGCTCATGTTTTTAGAAATGAATGGAGCATTGTTCAAATCCAGGATGAGAGAATAAGAGGATGAAAAAATTAATCTTTTTGCTTGTCAAAGGCTGTGTTTTCTACAGGACAGGGGGAAGGGCAGAAGAAATTAATCAAGGGCATGATGAATGATAGTACAGGGGTTTATTGTATCTGTTCTTAACTACTACTTTCCTTCCAAGTTAGAGCTGAAATCCAAAGGCTGAACCTGTTAGGAACCTGCTAGCTCTTTGCATATGTGGCTGTACATAATCAGTCTTCATTGATTAAGCACTGATAAGAAAAGCACCTGTGTGAGGGTGGGAGATGTGATTCCTCATCACGAAGGTAAAAAGGAATGCAATTGAGATGTAAATGGAATGATCAACCTTTGGAGAGTTGAGGCTGGCTGTAACCCAACTGCCTTGTTTTCATAATGCTGGTGTAAAGGTGGAGTGCTCTGCTTCGGGAGTGGTGTGGGTAAGAACTTTCTCTTCCCACTTCCTGGGGAGGTGTGACTTGAAGTTACTTTCCTCCTCCTAGGTGCTTCTATTGTTGGAGTCAACTGCCATTTTGATCCAGATACTTGCTTGGAAACCGTGAAACTGATGAAAGAGGGCTTGCAGGCTGCTAAACTGAAAGCTCACCTGATGTCCCAACCACTTGCTTTTCATACACCTGATTGTGGAAAGCAGGGTTTTATTGATCTTCCAGAATTTCCCTTTGGTAAGACAAGGCTATCTTTTTTTGGTTTTGTTTTTTTTTTTTTTAAATTGTCTGTTCCTTTTTTTCCCCAGCTTTTTGTAAAGCTGAAGCTGCAAGATATCCTTCCATACAAAAGGATCAGTCCCAATTACCCTGTCTGGTGTTTTCCCTAGGGGGACTGCAGTGTAACATTGAATTAAAGATCATCCATATAGTGAGAGTATTTCAGTAGTATCACAGCATGTGATTGAAAGTGAAATTACGATGGAAACAGTTAAAGTGCCACAACCTAAACTCAGTTAAAAAATGTAGTTCTTCTTTGTGCTATAGAACCTTGTTCAGGACAGCTATAAACAGTCCGAAGAAATGAACAAGAGCAAATACACTAAAAAAAACCCCAGACGTAAATGCTTTTGCATTGGAGCTCCCCAGCATTCTGGGTTGTGACATCTATCCCACAAACCCTATAATGTTTAGCTGCATAGGGATTTAATGTACAATGCATATGCAGAACTGTATATAGGTGCGTGATTATTGCACTCATAATGGTTCAGTCTTGCAAGTGTAACTGTCTATATATAAGTGAGATTAGAGAGAAACCAGAAGAGGGAATATGTTCTTTGATATTGCTAACAAATGGATTAGCAGTTTGGAGATGGATTCATTACACATATGCTCAGGAGAAATTCTACAAAGACTGAAAGATTCAGCCACTTTATGCATATTAAGGCTTGTGTATTTAGGGTTTATTTCCATCTGGGATGTAGAAGATCACATCAGTTTCAGGTAAGAGGACAAAATCAGCCTAAACATTTTAAAATTGATTAGAAAAATGCTTTCCTTTTCAGGTATCATATACTCTTCTTTTCAAGATCAGACTGTAAAATAAGGTATTAAAAACTTGCAACTTGAATTTGTAGAAAAAAAATGTGAGAGGTAGATGTGATTTTTCAGGAAGATTTTTTTTTAATATCTCTCTTCACATAAACAAAGGAAAGAGAACAAAGCATGAGCCTGAGACATTCATTAAATGATAATAACGTGCCTGNCCTGAGACATTCATTAAATGATAATAACGTGCCTGCATTCTGAAAATATTCTGGGATGTTTAACAGTGTTAGGAACTCATTTATCCTATTCATTCCTTCATATAACTATGATTGCAAGCAAAAAAAGATAGAACAGATGCAGTAACTAATCAAGTGAATTGAAGGATTCACTCTTTTGTTTGTTATGGTTCTTGGCTTGTATGTTATAAGCAATCTGTATGAGATCTCAGCTTTCAGAAATTTCATGAGTCAATTGGAGAAGGCTGGTTCTGTGAATGTTTTCAATACCCAGAAGGAGCAACTGATCACTTGACAGCAGATAAGCAGTTCGGTAAATCATTGTTAAAATGACCCAGTTAACTCTGTTTTTTGTGGAAGGCAATATGCACAGGGAGGTATTTAGATATTTGAAGAGTACATAACCTCTGTACAGGCCAACAAGATCTCAGTTTCCAGAAGAGCGTTGACTCTGTTGTATTGGCAAACTCCAGCATCTAGATGCCAGCAGTATTTATTTGTCTGTAGAACTTTTTCCAGTTTTCTGTGTTTTCCCTTCTGTGTTACTGCAAGTGCTTGGAAATGCCACTAGTTAAGGAACAAAGATGTTTTAGAAAGAAATGTCCCAGTCAGTCAAACCATTCCAAATCCCCTCAAGAGTAGATATATAGAGGGGATAAATCTAGGAGCTGGTATAAGGTTTCTCCAGAGCCTTCTCTTTAGGCTAAACAACCCCAGCTCTCTCAGCCTTTCCTCATAGAGAAGGCGCTCCAGCCCCCTAATCATCTTTGTGGCCCTCCTCTGGACCTGCTCCAACAGGTCCATGTCTTTATTATGCTGTGGACCCCAGAGCTGAACACAGTA